>JAULBZ010003331.1:0-16629 GCA_032360805.1 Neoturris breviconis
AGGCTGCAAGTTTAGAAAAAAGCTAATTAAGGGTTCGTCGCACGACTAAGCTGACGAACCCTCTATCCGCCCCTGTAATATATGTTCACCAAATACCTCGTGTAAAATAGAATTAAAATAACAACTATACAAACATCATGAATTTTAAGTAAACAACGTTACTATGACATTTATTCACAGTAAACTGTGTGGCTACACTTGAAAAAGATTTAACAAAGTAGAATCAACAAAACGAGTGTGTATTATTTTAAATAAATGGGACCATTAGAAAAAACATTGAATCAACAAGCGTGGAAGTTTTAGAAAAAGAATTAGAAAAAGTAGAAGCAACGGTAGAAAATAGACGACATAATTAGTTAACAGTAGAAAGAACAGAACGGGAACGAGTGGAATAGTTTCTAATAGATGGAATAATTATGGAATAATTAAAAAATAGATATTGTTTTGTTGAGATTTCTGTAGATACTGCTAGTTTTGTTTTGGGTTTTAATATGGTCGTAACATGTGGCTGTTTTCTAATGGGGAGTACATTGTTTTAAAGGTTAAAGGTGAAATCTAGTCTCAATTTTTATATGTATCGACTAAATAATGGTAGTATCACTGTGATCATGTTAAAACGTTCATTAAATCTTCTTCTGCTTCTGCGATCGTTGTTGGATATGTATTGTATAAAATAAATTTTTTAATCTAGTTCCTAGTGGGCAAAAACTTGCTTCAAGTCCGCAGTTAATATGCTATAATATAATATCGTTCGACGTTGTTTTAGCGCGTTTACTGCGGACTTTGAACAAATTTTTGTCTATTATGAATTAATCGATTAAACAGTTTCATATTACATATTAAAAAAGATGTATATCAATCGTCGTTTGTGACGTGAAGCCTTTAGAAAAGAAAATAACTCACAGATATATGTACAGCAATCGTATACGTAGTATACAGAAGAAATATATTGGATTGAAAATGAATGTCCTCATGGGATATATTATCTTAGATTTATCGGACTCGGCGTTCCGGCTGGGTATTCTTATAGACTATAGTCAGTGAGCACTTGAGCTTAAATTTATTTATAAAACAACACACCAGTGGGCAACAACTTCTGCAGAAAATCTGCAGTTAAGATACTGAAACAACGTTGAAAATGTTGTTCTAGTGTCTTCATTACGTACTTTCATCAAGTCCTTGCCCATTGGGACTGCTACTAGGATATTCTTAATCTCTTCTTAGACGTAAAATGATAAGTTCGATTTGTCGAAGATTGACACTGATAAAAATCGTTATCGTAGTAGTTCTACTAACGTTATTACTGCATACAATCTTCAGAACAACTCATACTCTACTACTTGTTCCAGACCCTAAATGGCTAGAGGACAGAGAGCATTATATGTTACATTATCGTCGCTTACAAGAATCTGAAAAACGTAAAGATACAATCCAAGAAGCATGTAAAATCCCAAAACTTGATGCTTTTCATTATGACGCTCTAAAATATATGAGAGATTACAAAGTAACGTGCCCGTTAAAAAGATATGGTACGATCAATAATGGACTATTTATTCTAGCAAGACGTGATATTCGTGACGTCACTGTTCAGTATATCAATAGAGCAACTAAGGCAGGTGAAATTAATATGGACAATCATGTAGAATTATCAGAGAAGATTTCATTAAATAGCACAAACGAAAAAGGTATAGAATTTTGTGATGGAGATGAGAGTAAATAATCAATAGACCTATTCACAAATACATAAAAACACTGCGGTGCACAATAAGGAAGTTGTTGCATTGCATCAAGTTCTACTTTGAGCAGCCAACACCTCGTTTTCATGTATTTATGGATAGGTCTACAGAATAGCACATCTTTGAACTGAACTTGAGGTTGTGAAGCCTCGATGTATGTTCTATAATCACTCTTCTACAGTGATCTCTTGTTTCTGGCAATGCAATAGACCTATTCACAAATATATGAAAACGAGGTGTGCTCAAATTACAAACTTATTCCAATGCAAAAACTTCCTTTTTGTACAGGGACTGCAGAAAGAGTAAGTTATTGCATTGCAGCCTCGTTTATTTAATTATGTAATTGTGACTAGCTATATATGTCAATATTTTCCTTGATAGCACAGCATGAGAGATTAATGAATACCGACCTCTCGTATTCGGATTCTGTATTTCACACATTTTATTTGCACACATTTGTTGTAAGCGACTATGGTCAATGAAGCCTGCGCTTCCTCCTTTTGCACTAATACTTGGCGAAAATTCATTGCAAAATCCAAAAGACGACAATCTATTGGTAGAATTTGACGTTACATGATGTGTGATAAATTTCTACTGGTGTAATGTGATCTTTGGACTTTCGTATGGAATATTTTACATAGTGAGAGTCAACTTTAATGCTACTTTGAATAGAGTTTGAGGAGCAAACAGGCCCTATCCTAAGTTCTTTTTGTGTAACTTTTGTATGGAAAAAGCATTAATCATGACATTTTTAGTACCTGAGTTTCAGACTACATACTGGAGATTTATGTGACAAAAATCGTTATTTGAATGATGCAGGTAGTCCTACTGGTTCTTTTGTTGAACGCTATCTAACAAAACATATGTCTAGAATAAGCAGAATGGGAAAGCAGAGACGGTTATGAATAAAGTTTAAAGCAAATAATCAAAAAGTACTTCGCACGCCCTTCTGAGCAAATATTACGCCATACTGCACCCTTTAACCAAAAAGCTCTTTCAAAACCCTAAATTAAAAACTCAAAATTATATATATATTAAGTGGTGGCTAATTGTCTACTAGAACCAGAAATCGATTCAAACTCAATTAGGACAATTTCTAAGTTTCTTTAAAGACCTGATAAAATAGAAACTGGAAATGTTTAAATATTTATAACAATTTTGGCGCTCCAATCAGGGGTAATAGATACGTCATGGGTACAATATTACGTCATGGGTACAATATTAGTGGTACACTGTTAAAATATCAAAATTAAACAAAAAGGAAATATTCTACAGAATCACCCCACATTCCAGCTTTTATGAATTTTTTTTGCTGACGTCAGCCAAGAACCACGTCATTAGATTTGCCTTATTGAACATCATTCTTGTTTACTTGTTATAGTTAATATTCAGACCAAGTTTCACGATCCAAAGTACTTTTCCTTCAACGGTTAGCAGTGCATTTTTGCACGCTAGCCAGAATGGAGTCGACAGGATTCCAGCTAAGATAGGGTTAATCTACTATCTTTAGCTTTGGCTTTTTCCATAGAAATATTCAAATCTCTACTCAATAAGTTGAAAATTCAATTTCTTATTTCATGTGAAAGTATGTGGTAACACTCAGATTTGTGGGTTTTGACATTGAGTTGACAAAAGACTGAAGCTATTCTAGCGTCTTTACTGCAGACTTTGAACGAGTTTGTATGCTTACTTCAGTGTCTATTATATGTTACTTCTGTTATAAATGACCTATAAGGAGCTGCTTCTATGGGTGTTACTTTGAGGGGTCGCAATAGTATTTCTTTGTTCCGTCATGCAAAACAGTTTGTAGTTTGTTCTCTATTTTTTTGCTGATTATATTTGATCCTGTGTGGACCCCCTAAATTTTTTAATTTTGCTGTGAAAGTAACTTAACTTAACTTTTCGTACATACTTTAAAAATCTGCATCATACTTTTGTGACTTTTTGCCCCCTGAATCTTCTAATACCTTCCATGAATTAACAAATTTCTGGGGGTACCCCACTTTACTAACAAAGGGTTAAACGCGCATTATTGATATTTCGTTCAAGTAGATTGGAATACACTCCAACGAAGTAAGTAAGTCTAATTTTGTTGCTAGTCAATCTATATTTGGCGAAAGAAGCCTATTATAATATGCCATGGAAAAATGTTGAATATTTTTTATTTTTATATATTTTATTTTTGGTTTGGGAAATAATTCGGGTAAAACCATAATTCGGGGATAAAAAAGGTCGAGGAAAATCGGGTGTAAAAAAACGTGGAGAAATATTAGTCAGTGAACCGAAATTTGGTCAACTTTTCCCACTGGTATTTTTCCTCTAATGAGGTAAATACAATCATAGCATACCTACACAAATTCCATTTTTTAACTCATAACCTGACTCACAACTTTCAATTTTTTCACAACGTCCCTTAACTAGTTTATACCCCTCTTGACACGTGCAAATGTAACTTCCATCGGTATTCAAACACGTTTCTGGACAAGAATTTGTTTTTGTAGCGCATTCATCGATATCTAAAATAAATATTTTTTTAAATCAAAGGACTTAAGCAAAACAAACAAACAAATTGTACACTTCAAATATTTTAGATAACTTTTGTTCGAAAAGCGTAATCCTTGTGAGCAAAAACTTGTTCAAAGTCGTAAAGACGCTAGAACAACGTTGAAAATTTTGTTTAGAGTCTTTTCTGCGCTTTGAACAAGTTTTGGTCCACATGTCTTGTTCGATTTTAATGATTCGATGTTTCTACAGATACGAACGCCAGTGGATAAAAACTTGTTCAAAACCCTGCATTAGAGACGGTAGAACAACGTTATTCCAGCGCCATTACTGTTGACTTTGAACAAGTGTTTGCCTACTGGGAGCTAATTTCAAACAATGTAGCAATTATGACATTATCATGGGAGAAATAAGAGACCTGTAATCCTTGAATAATTATATAGTAAATCTACCCAGACGGAACAAACCTGTTCAAAGGCAGCAAAATCACGTTAGAACAACGTTCTGTGAACGTTGTTCTAACGTTATTTTGCTGATTTTAAACAGTTGTTTTGGCCGACTGTGTACTCTTATTCTTACCTACGCAAGTTTTTCCATCATTTTGAGCAAGATAACCATTCTTGCATATACATTGTGGACCATTTGATTCTTGAGAACAACCTCGTGTTGTTTTCGAATCACATGTTATATCTGCGCATGTCTTCTTATTTCCCTTTGGTTTTGCTGAAATCACAACACATATTCTCAAAAAATGTTTTAAAAAAACACATTTAATATAACTGCATTTATCTTACCCAGCATGCATAGTAAGGTAATGGAAACGATTTGCAATGAAGAACAGTTGTCTTCTTGTGAACATGGTTGGTTTTCATAAAATAATGCTTTGGAAGTTAAAACAGTTACTAGATGTGGATAATACCTGTTGGAATCTCTTTGGTCTTGGAATCTTTCTTAACTTTTTCACAACATGACTTAAAAGATGACGTGCACATATGACTGTCTGTTGCTTTTTCACATGAACCACCGGCTTTGCCTTGTGCTTTGCCTCGTTTACAGCATTCGCAACAAGTTTTTTGTGCTTCACCGCCAACTCGTTTTGTTTTAATACATAACTGGTTCGCACTATGGATATAAATATAAGTGTTAATGAAGTCAAACATTATAGTTTAGAACAATAAGCTACAATGCGATAACTATACTCTACCAGTACTCCGCACCGTAACACTATTGGCTCGTGAAAAGACTGGGGGTCATTATGGTCCCTACTTTATAATTCCTAAACTAATAGGAGTTTGGACATAAAATTTGAACAGTTTCTAGCTAAATTAATAATAAATCATTAAAAAAATTTGGTGCTTGACGTCATAGCTGCTCGTATGGCGTCATAAGGTTCCCAGGTGGTCCGGTCTTCAAAATACACTTTCTGGTCTGTAAATTATGAAATGACGTCATAAATGTTATGTAATTTGATGTTTATAGTAAAATCTTAGAAAATTACCCTCAATTAACTATGCAGAAGGTGAGTATTGTACAATGCATAATTATCATGTGTTACCCCCTTGACAATAACAACGTTACCTCCGGAAAACTAAGCAATCAGTTGGAAATATTTCTGTGCAAATTTTGCGCAAGAAAAGTTCGAAAAAAATCCCAAAATTTCAGGAAAAACGAAACAAGACAAAACTTTTCATCGTTGATCTAGTGTCTTTACTGCTGACTTTGAACAGGTTTTTGTCCACTGGAACTAGGACTGTACCACGAAGTTATAATAGCTTGATACTTACAGGCCTAGTCGTTCACCCATTTGACAAAACTGTGTTTCTGCAGTTGCTTTGCAACATTGTTTAAAGAATCCAATGCACATTATTTTCAAGATATCATAGAAGTTACTTGAAACAGAATCATCAGGTTCACATTTCACATCATCGTTAATCATAACCATTGCACCAGTTTGATATCCTTTCTGACAACAAGTACTAGGATCTTGTGCACTCACATATCCTATAAATAAATATATATAAATAAACAAAAGCAAAAGTTTTCTTTCTAATTTACTTCCTCGTAACCAGAGTGCGCTATCCAAAAGTACTCGATTCTGAGAGTCAGTAAATCTCATTACACGTTGTTTTTTTAATAAAACTTTAAGAAACTTTTAGTACCGCATCAGACATGATAAGAAACGTTTTGTCTTTTTCGTTGGTTGTTTCACGCAGACCCTTTTTAAAGAATAAATCGAACGTACCCAAATCTTAAAGAATTCTTTTATACTTGCTTATTGACCATTTTCTAATTAAGAACTTTTTGAGATACGTTTGGTGCTAAAATCTTGAAAAACTTAAGAAACTTTGACTACGAAGGCTTTTGCTTGGTTTCTTACAAAAACAAAGACGTGTATGAGAGCAATATTTAGTCTGTCAATTCTACGAGCTTTGACCAACAGAAAACATGTCCACAATGACGTTAAAACATCAACATTAGTGACCTTTCATTAGTTCGCGAAGTTCTTTCGACAGTTTATTTTAACATTAAAATGTATGAGAAAAGCTTTTAACTAAATTTTCTATAATCTTATATTTGTTTTTGTTTGAACCCGTTTGTTAGCTGGCGAGTACTCATCCAGTTGGCAGAAACTTAAAAACGTTAAAAACGTTGTTCTAGCGTCTTTACTGCGGACTTTGAACAGGTTTTTGTCCACTGAGGTTGTACTTGAATTCTCCAGCTGAATGGACGCTGATATGTTTACGAACTAAAAAGCTGGCCTGATGGACACGCGACATTCATAAAGTTGAAATGTACTTGTAGAGATACTGAACACCAATAGACGCAGATCTTTACAGACAATCGTTGACTGAGGAAATGAACGTCTACAATTAGTTTGTATTGACACTCATCTAAAGGGGTTAAATAATCTTGCATAAAAAACTTACCTGTCAACGCCAACGCAGTTAGTAATAGAAGTACCTTCATCTTGACAGTAACTTGAAAGCTCCGTATTCAATAAAATCAATTTGTTTAATGGATAGTTATCCTTCTAAACACTTAATTATTACAACCTTCTAACGGCCAGTTTAAATAACCTTCGACAGTTTACAAAAATACGTAATGACGAATGAAATCTCCATTGTAGAGTTTTAATTTTCGCTTACGATAGTTAGATGTATATTGACAACAACGCGATCAGACAAGGAGAGACAGAGACAACATAGTGACACCTTTATGCTAATATTTATTGTGTCATACTTATCATAATTTAGGAAATTTAAAAAATTTAAATATTTCGAAAAAAAAAATAATCTAGGCGCAAAGCGTCACAAACATAATTTCAATTACCCAAATCAAAACATATCAAATCCGAAAAGGAAGCAAAATAAATACTTCGAAGGAGAGTAATTTGTTGTGGTTATGTTTTAGTAAGTGTGACAACAATACAGTTAAACAACACCAGAATCTGAGGTTTACTGGATATGTCAACAGTGGGAAATCTAGTAAGCTCTTCACACGGCAGGTTATAGACGTCATTAACATGTCAACATATTACACACCCTTTCTTCCACAAAATGTAATCATGGCGTCTTATTTGACGTTTCATGACGTCTCTTTTGTCGTTGTTTTAATGCTTATCTAACATTGCATGCTAATAAATGTATTTCTGTCTATACATTGCCACACGTTTTAATGTCAAACAGCGAAACCAACCTAAAATTTGTTTGGGACGGTGTGTGACCATGATTTTCAATAATAATTGAGGGGAATTTATTAAATTTTAGAGGTTTTAAAATAAAAGGGGAAACACTAAATAAACAACACATATTTCAATTAACGTTAATAAAGTTAAATTACTTTAGTTTGCTTTATTCCATGGCAATGTCATGCAACATTGTGTATTCAAATGTTTTCAACATTTCCACTTCATGAATATGAACAATTGCTTTTTACTCAGAACAATGTCCTGAGTAAAAAGCAATTGTACAAAGTCAATGTATACCAGTTCCTGATATATGAACAAGGTGGCACGTGGAGAATTGATGAGCGTGTGAATTATAGCTCAAAAACACAGTGATTATTTACTCTTATTTTGAACACGGATGTATACACCCATTATACACACTTTAAAGTACGAGTGGGTGTCAACCCTATCGAGGCCAGGGGCGGGCAGGGGGGATTCCGCCCCTGTCACAATACTATTTATAACGTTTGAACCACTAAAGCAATAGAGCTGAAACATTTTGACGTTTTGAAACTATCTATACGATACAAATGGTGAAAGTTTCAGCTTCATTACGTACAGGGATCACAAAATATGAGACCACCTATTTCAACATGAAGGAAAATTCTATATAGATCGCTAAAACATTATTTTGCAATAATTTGTGTTTGGTTACATGACTAACCCGTTTTCCGCGATTTTTTCCGAAATTCTAAAAATCGTTTTTTTTTCTTCGGATTTTTGGACGGTAATTTTGGTATTTTGCAACGTTGTTGTTAAAAATCCGGAAGCTACGTTAAAGAAGAACAAAATATCAGTCTAAAACTGAACTAACTGAACTAAAAATGTTATCTAGAACTCTTTTAATGGCATTTCTAAGAATGTACGAATTTTGGACAAAATATACTATTTCAAAATTTTGTGATGACGTCATCTGAAAAATGCTGACATCAGCAAAATAATTGTTACCATTTTGTTCCTTTCAATACTATTAATCGTTCAAAAGTCATTTTTTTTCTCTCTCTCTTTCCCGTATTAGGATATAACGGATTTCTTCGCAACAAAACCATTCATTATTAGTTAGAAAGAAAAATATTGTTATCAATATCATTCGGTCCGGGAAAAGTGACTTGCTTATGAGTAGATTGCATTGAAGAATTTCAGCCCACCGGGTCGATATCTCGAATTTTTAGCCCGGACTGAAAATTCCATCTCGGCTAGTATTAGGCGAGCTGAATGTTTCAACCCAGGGCTTTATTATTCTTTATCATGTAACCTCATTTTTCTAATTACAAGCATTTAAACGGAATGGGGTCGACTTCATGGAAGAATTCCAGCCTGGCACTGGGCTGAAAATTTCCTATAGTTATTCTATTCAAATATCACAAAGCGCTAAGCGGGCTAATTGTTTAAGGAAGATCTCCACCACGAATTTTAAATGAAGCCATTACATTGGTTGAAAGTGACGTCACTTGACAGGTGACGTCGCTTTCAACCAATATAATGACTTCATTTAGAATTCACGCCAACCAATTCACCTAGTGGAGATCCACATTTAGTTTCAATCGAGAGACGGGTAAGGCGAACTTCGAAAAGGCAAGAAGCCTGGGAACGAGGTTGTCTTTTTATTGATTTCAAAAAACCAATAGTCTGATTTGTGGATTTTACAGCTCTTCAAGCATTTTAATTGTCTAAATAATGATTTATGGAGACGGGGAAATCATTAGTTCAAAAACTCAAGTTATTGATTTAGTTGTTATTTTGTCGAGTTATGACGACATCTAATATAAGACCTGATTTACACCTCGTCCTATCATATTTCCTTTTTGTTTTATATTTGTGACAAAGCTTGATTTGTTAACTCGTTGTCTATTTGTTGAATAATAAGGAAATCAATTGATCATGTATCTATCTTCAAATTATATATACTGCCTAGTGGGCGTTTTGACGTTGTTACGACAGTAAATACGACAGTAAAGACGTTTGTTTCTTTCAGTCTGGGCTTCTTGCATTTGCGATTTGTTGGTGAAGTAACTTCGAAAAGGAAGGAAGAAGCGTTGACAGAAAGAGTTAACCCTAATTATGTCGGGTGCGGATTCCAGTTACATTATTATTTATAATGTCTGAACCACTAACGCAATAGAGCTGAAACTTTCTGACCTTTTGAAACTGTCTACTAGACACAAATTGTAAAAATCTCAGCTTCATTACGTAAACAGGTTTTCGTCGGATTTTTGGACGATAGTTTTAGTATTTTGTAATGTCAGGGTAATGTTGTTGTTAAATACCCGGAAACTATGTTACAGAAAACAAAATATCTGTCCAAAATTGAAAACAGAATGGGAAAATGTTATCTAGAACTATTTTAATGAATTTCTAAGAATATACGAATTTTGGGCAAATATACATCAGAAAAATGTTGACGTCAGCAAAAAATTGCCACCATTTTGTTCTTTTCATAATACACTATTAGCCTACCAAGTTTCACCCTTATACTATTAGTCGTTCAAAAGTTATGGAGGGGGAGGGTGGAAACCGCCCCCCTCCCCCCCGGCAATTAAATGTTTAAAAAGTCTGGCCTGAATAGGGTTAAGGTTTATGAAGAAAGGTTTTAAATTGGATGTCTAGAATAAATACAAACACTTTATCAAGCTCGTCCCCAGCACTTTTTTTTATAGTCCGAGAAAAATCAAAAAAAATCAAAAGGTGCTGGGGACGAGCTTGACACTTTATATAAACGTACATAAATCCATATCTAGAATGCAATAGAATATGATGTAACTTTTCAACGACAACCTTTGGAACGAAACCGGAATTGATTTCGGGACCCTCCAATGACGTTAGAACACGTATTTAGCGCTACGCTATGGTGCCCTACGTATTATATTCAAATGGGACTAAGGAAAAGTATCCGTTGGTGGCTGTTGATAGTGTCTACCTAATACAGGTAATAAGGATATCCGGGTCTTTTTAATAGAGCAAGCAAGAAACGTACACCCAAACCATTGATTGGTTTTCTCTATATGTCCCTGATTAAGTAGCCTGTTTCGCAGACCCGCCCCAAGAATTTCCCCTTCCTCCATTTTTTTTGGAATAACTTTTTGATAGGTAATCTATATGTTCCGAAATTTTGACAGTGTCATTATTTTTCTTTTTGGGATTAGAATTCCAAAAATAATATTTGGATAAAGGCGTGAACTACTCGAACCACGCCAATTTTTTGTGGAAATAAAAAAAACTATTTTTTGCTGTATTTTTAGCAACAACAAAAAAATAGTTAGAAAATATGACGTCATTGCCAAAATAATGACGATTTTGACAATTTTTTTTTTAGATTTTTTAAAGTTTTTTATGACTGTCTATAACTCTGCAAAGTTGCAAGCCCTCAGCATATGTTACCCAAGCTAACCCGCCATGAATAGGGTTAATAACTCGAAAAATATTAAGCAACTAAAGCAGCATAGTTTATAACTCGGAAAAAGTAACTGGAATTATGAATAAACATGAAATTGATATATTGTCATTATGATCGGTTATAGCTACGTAGCTATATATTGATAGGCTATATATTGATTTGCCAAGAATCCAAAAAAATCGGCTACCACTCCGAAGCATCTGTAGAAAGAGTACAGAATTCTCGGAGTCGTAACTGATTTTTCAAGATAGTAACCATAATCGGACCTATTAATCGTATCGTGTAAACGTAGCTTATAAAGAATAGAATGAATAATATACTGGATCTGTAAGGATGATGCACGGTACTGTTTATATTTTGCATTTGATAATACACGGGTGTTGTTTATAAGAAACAGCTTTATAAGAAACAGTTCTAAATTTAGGTAAAAAAAATAACAGAACTGAAATTTGCAAACGGTAAGAAACAACCATATATATTTTTGATATTTTAACCTCTAAAAAAGATATATGTGTCTTATTTGAACCTAAAGCAATTTCTTTAGTTGCCACAAAAACGGGACACGTATAAACAAACTGCATATATTTTGTTAAGAGTTGCTGTTTGTACATACAGTTTTCACTTTGATAATTTAAGATACGAATAAGAAACTTGAGTTCAAAAATTTTGATAAAAAATAAGAAACTCCAGTTCTCGCTCAAAGTTTCTTATAAAAAACCGTGTATCCCCAGAGCAAGAGAAAGTAGTTTTTCATGATATCACATTTCAACTTATATGTTATCATGGACAAATATGTATTTTATATATCGCAAATGTGGAATTATTTAAATTCTTGGAAGATTTAGTTTATTGTAAATCCGTGTCTCTTTAGTAGCTAATTCATTTCAGTACCCTGCCGACATGCGGCGTCATATTAACGTCAAAACTACGTCATTTTGACGTCGGTCAGAACGACGTCTCTTCGACGTTGTTATGACATCGCGTGCATCCCCCCTCCCCGGGTATTATCATAGACATGTTTACAAATATATTTTTGCAACTTTTTTTAATCAAATTTCTATAGAAAACACCGATCTGCTCCGACTTTACGGGAAATTTGAAGATTTTGGAACTTTTCCTGGTCATATTTTTACAGAAAACGTGTTGTTTCCAAAACTTCTTTGCTCCAATTTTTACAGAAAACTTGATGATTTCAGAACTTTTCATGTTCAGTTTATTTTCTGAAAACTTGATGTTTTCTGAACTAATCAGCTCCCATATACCGTATTAAATACGTTTTACTAATTTCTGGAGACACCATGGTTCTTATTGATGAAAAAATGTTCGTCACAAATCGTATAAGGAAAGAGTTTTCTGTATTTTTCTGGATACAGAAAACATTTTCTGTTCTGGAAAACATCTTCATTTCCACGCAAGAAATGTCAAAAAAACCTAAAGTTTTCTGATTCGCAAAAATTCCGAAAACCTTTTGTTTTCCGATATTATCTGCAATTTTTCTGACACCGGAAACTGAAAGTTTTGTGTAGTGAACATAATAGTCCTTTCCACAAAATAATGAAAACAAGGCGTTCGTTACTCAAAGTAGAACTTGTTGCAATGCAATGACTTCATTTCTTAGACTTTGATTAGACGCATGCCATCATTATTCCTCTTTAAGGTATAGGGTCTGTAAGGCTTAACTGTTAGCAGTTTGTCCAAACATCATTGGGTTGTCGAAAGAGGTTGTTAACCGGGTGGGCACACGACGTCGTAACAACGTAGTAACAACGTCGAAACGACATCATTGGTTGTTAATCAAGTAGGCACACGACGTCGTCGTTTTGACGTTGTTACTGAGTTGTCGTGTGCCGGCAGGGAACAATATGGTCGATACCTTCACTATGTCTAAAGAGATAGAATAATAAATTTAAAGTATAATACAAATGTATCTCGTCACATATTTTAATCTACGCAAACAATAACAATAATAATAGGTGATAATCAGTCAAAATCAAGCAAAGCGATATCAAACCTTGTTCAAAATCCGTAGTAAAGCCGTTAGAACAATGTTAAAAACGTCATTCTAGCGTCTTTACCACGGACTTTGAACAGGGTTTTGCCCACTGGGGTACGATGTTATACGAACTGCTGTGACCCTCCTCCATGACGTATATTTGAAATGTAGGATGGGCCTCTTTCATAATTGTACCTAACGGAAGCGTCTGTTTTTTGATCTGCAGCATATTCTGATCGTACGTCATTAAAATTTTTCATGTAAGGTATATGCACCGAGTAGTCGTATCTATTTTGTTGCATGCGTCTTACATCTTGAGGCTCGTTTTCAAACGAAACTTCGTATTCAGAACCCAAATCCATATATGTGATGTCACTGCTACCACTTTCAAAACTTCTCCAGTCTATTCTTTCTGGAGGACGAGCTAATAAATTATTAGCATTCCCATCAGTTGAAGAATCGTTGGAATATTTTGAAATCGATTGCTTTCGAGAGTAATGATTGATCGGTGTATGATTTAACACAGCAATGGATTCTGGGATCGGTGTATACATGACGTCGGACATGTTATTTATCTGTTCATGTGAATGACTTCGAAATTGATTTCTTCGTTCACCAGCGTTGCTATTCTTTCGACGCAATTCACTTGATCGAATCCCGTTATCTCGACGCATAGTACATGGTTGAAGAATTTCGTGCTTTAATTTAGAGCTATCTATTAATGGCGACCACGAATCTTTGTAGATAGGCGGTGGAGCGTAACTTATATCCGATTGGGTAGATGGACTTCTCCACCCTTCTGGAGGTAAAATCATGCCATAATCATCTTGTGGGTTAAAGTAAATAGAATTTTGATTATGATCACATGAATAACTTTTAGGAAACGTCTTCAGATCTCCATAGAGTTTCCCCATCTTGAACTTACGCTTATCTCTCTGTTCATCATACATATGATTCATTGGCCTATTCGCATTTTCGTTTCCATCACTATGGTAACTTTCAGTTATATAGTCTCTAGGGGAACCATAACGTTGATCATGTTTTGCAAAAGAATTTTGTATTGCGTCAAGATGTACATTTGCTGGATCATCATAGAAATTGTTCTTATTTATTACTTCATTCCCGATATAAAATTGAGGTTTTTGTTTTCTTTTCTGTATGTCCCTGTTATTAAAATATTGATTATTGTTAGGTTTCCTTCGAATTATACTTGTTTCTTTCAATGCAGTTATAACACCTTTACCAGCAGTTGCAAATGTTTTGACAGATTCAACAACGCTAAGCTTACGTGACCGAGTAGTAGGTGGTAGCTCTATATAACTTTTACTTTGCTGAATATCAGTCAATGTGGTGCTTGGTAATGGATACCGGTTTAAATCAACTGGAGAATTTAAAGTTGGTAGAAGTCCTACATATGACGTTCCTAATTTATCGACAGCTGTACACGATTGTGAAGAAAGTCGTCGGTTAGCATCTCTATCAATTCTTCTGTATATACTATTTGACGTATCTTCAAAATTAGCGTATGGATCTCTTTTTGTAACATCAAAGAAAGATACTGATTTAGATCTTCTTTCATCAGATAATGGTATGAATGGAGTGTACATCGGTGTAGTTGCTATCTTAGTACTGCTATGATAAGTGCCTTTGGAAGATACTCTACTCGCGGTTGAGACTTCTGCAGCGTTTGTTGAAGTATTAAAATTAGGATATGTTTTCACATTTAGTAAGTCTCCATTCCATCTTGGATTAGATTGACGAGTATTCGAATATGTGGATGTTGGTGTTTTATTATTTGAGGGTGAGACTTCTGCAACGTTTGTTGAAGTATTAAAATTAGGATATGCTTTCACATTTAGTAAGTCTCCATTCCATCTTGAATTAGACTGACGAGTATTCGAATATGTGGATGTTGGTGTTTTATTATTTGTCCGAATATCTAACATTCTTGAAACTGGATTGTAGGATTTCTGACTTGGGTTTTTATTCGAATTTGCTGGTTTCTTGTAACCCATTTTATTTTGGATAGCCTTTGGTACATATTGCTCGAATATTTTCGTAAGAAATACTGCTTTATCACTCTTTGGTGGTTCTTGTTTCCATTTCGGTGCATTATGTCCAAATTCAGAATCTGAATCAAAACTGTCATCCAAGCCACAAGCACGTTTATACTCATTAATATGCTCGTTTATTCGAGCTTCTTCTTCTTTAAATTTCTTATCTTGCTGCTGTCGCATTTCATTTTGTCTTCTTCTAACACCTCGACAAACGTAGCAAGATATTGCAACAGGAATAAGAACAATGGCACCTAAGATCATGATTGGTGCTACAGTTTTCAACCACTTAATCTCCTTCTTAGGACTTTTGTAACGAGGTTTAATGCATTCTCCAGTTAAGGTCAAATTCACTGATTTTACAGGTGTTATTTTTGATAATGCTTGCCGAAATTCAGATGCGATGCCATCTTCGTCAAATAATTTCTGTTTGATTTCTTGTACTTTGTCAAAATTACAAGCAATACCGTCTTCGATATTTGTAAAAGAAAACCAAAAGCAACCATGATAAAAATCTTTTAATCGGATATATTGGACATCTGTATCAAGAACATATTTCGATATAATTTCAGCCAATGCATATCTTGTATCTAAACGTTTTAGATATGTATCTTTTGTTAGTTCCGTGCAAACCTTTACCTCATGGAAGTATTCTTTCAGAGAATCTGTAACAAAAAGTTCAATTTCTTGCAAACGTTTAAAACCTGTTTCTGTTGTAGCTTCAACATAGTATTTTGATACACCTTGATTTCCTTCTAATGGAAAACCATATATTTCATTACTTATCCACTGTAGTTTTACCCAGGTTGTTGAAAATAATTCTTTACCATCCTCTGTCAACAATTCCAAGTATACACGTTCTGTTGTAGTACCGAGTAGTCGATCTGTATTCAGCTTGTATCGGAATCCTACTCCAACGGTACCATAGACTCGTTCAGCATGGTCGTTTCCATGAGAATCTGATTTACTGCTGATGGCTGTTACGAATATGATGTATTGCAATATAAAGTAAAAGGTAGTGAATGCAGACATCATGTTTGTTCCTACAAATAACAATAAATGATACTCTCTTTCTCTCTACTAGTTATGCATATCATATACACATTTGAAACTACTTATTGTCAGAATAATTTAGGTGACTTTACATATCCCAGCCGGAAAAAACCTGTTCAAAGTCAGAAAAATAACGTTAGAACAACGTTCTTTGAACGTTGTTCTAACGT
>JAULBZ010003332.1:0-12732 GCA_032360805.1 Neoturris breviconis
ATGCATAGCAGGTCATCCATGGTCCTTGTAGACCATCCTAAGCAGGGAGATTTTTATGAGTACTTAGTCAAAGAAATGGGTACACTCTAGATTTCACTCTATTGTCCCAAATCATTGTTTTATTTCTAAGAGAACTTTGGTAATTAAGACAAACAAAATCTTGTCCAAATACAGTTTGACAATAATGGAAGACATTTTTTAAATAACTTTTATTCTATCTAATTAACAAATTGAAATTACATGTTACCTTGTTACCGACGGCCAATGGTTTCCTATGCTGAATGTGAGCTAAGGAAACCACTGCATTGTCCACATCAGGGCAACGTCCAGATCAGGGTGACAGCTGTCTATAGATACATACAATCAGCGATTGTAATCAAACACTAATCGACTGATTGAAATTCGATTGATTTGCCCAATCAAACGCTAATTAACAATCACGATTTCCGAGAACAATTCTAAATTATTCAATTAATGTTTGATGAGTATTCGATTAGGATTTGAATAGTTTGACTATATTCGATTAGCATTGATTAATTTTCAATTGTATTCGATTTGTTGCAAGATATGAAGAGCTAGAAACCAGTTTCGATTAACCTTTGATTGACATTCAATTGACTGTCAATTTACCCGGATTCCCCAAAAATTTCCCGGATTATTCCATTCTCTTCCCCATGCACATTATTACACTCACTTGCCTCCTTTCCCCAGCCTTGTGGAGGAAATTGAATTTTACAAATACTTTATGTGTATTCCGGTTTACATCCCAATCAAATAAAAGTAGTACTTCGTTTCCAGGGCTATTTGCCTCTCTTTAGTGAAATCGGATATTCATGTCACTTCAATATCGCAGGTATTAATAGAGACTACCAACGCTGATTTTTTGAGGTCTGCAAATTATCAAGATTTCTTGTCTAAGAAGCAATCTAGTCTGTAAATTTTTAAAATAATGAAAACAAATATGGAAGACACAAGCTGCAACAACTTGCTTTTAACTCTATTTAAAAATATTATTTACTTTTTGAGATAATTACCAATTTGTAATAGAATATAAAAAAAAATCGCTCTGAAAATAGGTCATGTCCGCCTAAACAGCAGTAGCGAGACAGGGCGCGAAATGCTTTTTTGTTATTTTTCAATGGAAAATGAATGCGAAGAGATGTGATATGGGTTTCAGAAGTTCCAACTGAGATTCTCCCAATATTAGACCCATTGTCCCAACCACCTGATATAGAAAATTTGATCTCGATTTGACGTTTGTAAAGCTAATATAAAAAAAACTCTAACTACAATTTCCAAAATTTCTATAGTTTTTTATGTTTCAACTACTGTATAGTAGCCTGTTTCACTGTTCTGCCATTATCATTTTTTTTCCTAGTCATACTTTTGCAATTATTAATCGTGATCATAGCGAGGTTTTTAGTAAACGTGACCACCCAGAAATATTACCTTACGCAGCCTATAAAAAAATTATTCCCTGGCAGAATTTTTGCCACCCCAAAATTTTGTCAATTTCTGCCGACAAAGCTTTTACCGATAGGTACTGAAAATAACTACCACCAGGAGTATGAACTAATTTTTCGTCGGCAACCGTAGTCCTTAGGTTTTTGAACATGACAAATGCAGTCCAGAGCACAAAAAGGAAAAAAATAATATATATATATATATATATAGCTATAAAGTTAAAATCCCGATATTAGCATCACTTTTTTTCAAAAGCTGAAGAAGGAAGTTCCCTGCAAACAAAATACCAAAAATGAGGCATGACAATTCTTAAAATTTCCAAGAGCTATCTGTCACTAGTGTGAATTTTGGACAGGGTAACCAGATTATCGTCCTCTTGTTGTTGTTTGTCGGTCAGGGCATCCGGGGTAGAAAAGAAATTGTAGGGGAGGTCTGCCGAGTGACCAAGGAAAGCGGGATACCATGTAGACGGTTGATGTGATATATATACGAAATATCTGGTTTATACATACGATTAGAGTTATTAGATTACCCCTCTCATTAGTTCAATGTATCGTTGCTTGGTCTATAGTTTCTAAGTATCCCACACGGTGAGAGGCGGGTGACATATCTCTCATCATTTTTATGGTTGGAAACATCTGGTGTTTATAGAGATTTTCATATATAGCTAACCTTTCCCCCCTAAATGGCCCCTTCTAATCTAATCCAATAACGATTTTGCATGGAGTGGTAAGTATTCTCTGATTCGGTTCCCGTCGGTTGCCGTAAAATTTATTAGCAAATAATCGATATTGGGTGAACACTTGATATAACATTTCATAAAACACTACGAAACTGTGGGTGAAGATTTAGGTGGAGCGAGTGGGAAAAAAAGTTGAAATTTAAAGGTTTTTAGCTTTCGGAAAGTCAACAAACTACAATTCCGCTTAAAATTGATAACTTTGGCCTTGATACTTCGGCAGTAAAAATAATTGGGGCAAATCTTTTCTCAAAACTCAAACATGTAATTCAAACATGTCCCTCTTCGCACTCCTTTCACCAGGACTTTCACCTACGGCGAAATGGTGATGACGTCATACCGAATCGGAGAATATAATGATCTTAATGTAATATGAACTTGCCAGACTTTCTCAGGATCCAATTTGCAACTCTCCAAATTTATATCTACGCAGCCTTCTCCGATTTGTTTATAGTTGAGCTTAAGATACTTCTGCATTTATAAATTGCTGGAAAGACATGTAATAATTTTCATACTTTTACACTATCTTTACATGCATCCCGGCATTGCCACTAATTACCAATTATTATTGCTTACGTAGTTACTAAAAGGTTATAATAAGCGTTTAATATTTCTGTATATAGAGTATATTACTTTATCATATATTGCTTGTACTTCCTACTTTCCTAATTATTCCTCATTTGAGTGTGTAAGGCAACTTCTAATAGACCCTGGAGTCTTTTAAAAGTCCAATCGATAATTTGTTCGTGCTGACTTTGCATGCATACATGAATCGATTACTTTGAGACGCTGTAATTTATTTGCACGAAAGCAGCACATTTGTAAATAACCCTTAGATTATCTGTGCACACATGTGACTTTGTCTGTAATTTCACACAAATTAACATTTCCAGATACAACGATAACGATTTCCTCCCATCAATATCGATATTAAAATGCATAGGCATTGTGAGCAAATAATGAGTACAAGAAACGTTTCGGATTATTTTAGAAGGACCGATACATTTCTTCATGTTCGATTCATTCTGACGTCATATTTATTAATGATAGTTTACGATACAATGGTTATATAATAATAACAAAAGCTCTAATAACAAAAATCACAAAGCATGCACAAATCTTCATCGTCTAGTTCTAAAGCCTGGTTTTCATTGGATCGTAAGGAATCATATGGATTGTAAGGGACGTAAGAAATCGCGAAGAAAACATAGTAATTTGTGTTTTCATTGTAATCGTAAGAAACATTACTTTCGATGCTCATATATCTAAATCAAAACATACACAGTGTACGACTTGTTTTATTCACAAAGCATTTTGATTCCAATTAAATATTTGGTACGCTCGGATGACTCCGTAACATAAAAATCGACAAATAATTTTTCAAAATCGTAATCGTAAGGAAGGAATAAGTTTTCTTTCTTACGATTTATTAATGACAAAGGATAAAGCAAATTTTCTTACAATCTTGGATTTTTCACTGCACATAAGAAATCTAATGGAAACGGTTTCTTACGATCCAGTGAAAATCAGGCTTTATTAGTCTTATACAAGAACGATAAGGCGTTACATTTTAAGAAGGAGTAGTGTCAAATCGCAAACAGATGCGTGTCAATTGGAGTGTTGTATATTTTAGATTCCTTAAAATGAATTAATGAATTACATTCGGTGTTATCCTTACATGATCATGCTTCCTTTAATAGAATTGTATACGAACAAACACCGATGTTTGGTTTAATTCAGTTGGGTCAAGCTCTAGGATTTATGAATGTACGAAGATGTTACATATATTAATATTATATATTATTTTTCTATTGGGGTGTCAAATCATATTATTTGATCGTAAAATATATTGCATTGTCAAATATGTATCTATCGCATTTTTGTAGCAAAGGTGCAATGCAACATGAAATGAAAACTTTTTCAATTCTTTTGGCAAATTTTGTTACACAAATTTGTCGGTGTTATTTTTTGACCTTGCTTAATTTAAAATTACTCGATCCCAATCTGTGTGCACAATTTTCTTTTACAAAATCCTCTCACGTAAATTATGAGAACTATTTGAATTTTTGCAAGCAATACACACCACAAGCAAAACGCAAGGGCTGAAAATGAACACTAGAAGTCCCCTGAGATTTATCTCAGAGATTTATCTTGTAGACTTCTTGCCAACTCGACAAATTGTGCTGCTTCTAGCAGCCTAGTACCCAGTACTCGTCTTGCTAATCGAAATTTAAGTATTTTTGTCTAATTTGAAATTCCGAATTTTTATGTAAGGTTGTAGGCACTATGTGCCAACTAATATTTTCGTTCAAGTTTTCTATGCAATCTTTTTTTTCTCATTTACAATGCTGCTGTCAAACATAGGGGCAACCAAAATAGCCTATTGTGCAATAACACTAATGTAATTCTTCAAGGGCGTGTGCATCAAATGTGCGTATTGATAAATTGTATGCGGAGCCGAAATTGCCTAAATTTTCGGACTAGATTTATATCAAACATTAATTTTGTTCTACCATCTCCATAATAAATTACCTGTGTCAATCCAGAATACGTTTTCAGTAGACTTTGCTCAGTTTCATTATAATCTTTGTGCCAATCCATCTAGTTTGTTTAATCAAAAAACCAGGCTTTATTACCCGCAGAAAAGCTTATTTTTGCTGATTTACATAGTTTAAACGAGCGTTTGCCTTTTATTAATTTCTTTCTTTCATGAAATGATGTATGGTGTGTCGTTTTGTGTGTCCTGTTTTCCTGTCAGTATATACGTTGCCCTCCTAGACTCAGTTTTGCTTTTAGGGAAATCAATCCATTACAAGCTCATTGATCTAACACACTTCTGTACAGATTCATTTTTTTCAATTTTAGTTGATTAAACTCCAACTAAAAAGTTGGTTTTGGAGGGAAATTTTGAGATGGTCCTTAATCCCCGCCTATTCTTACATGAACACAAATTCCCATTAATTTAAATCACTATGAAATAATCAACCTGCAAAGTTTATAGTATTCTCCCAGTAAAAATAGTATTATGTGGGCACTATGTTAAAAGATTATGAGGAAATTATCCCTAGTTACTGTGAGAATGTAAACAAAACTAGAAAAATATTTTGTAAAGTAAAAGTTGTTGTTTGTTTGACTAACCTACATTCTCCTGTAGTTTGGGTTGGTTGGATAAACAACAACTACACTACCTAATTATATATATGTATTTGAGATTCCAATCTGGAAAACCAAAGAGTGCTTGCTTTGGTTTACATTGGCAGCTTTGGTACCATATTGAATTCTAGGTGACACCCAGTGAAGTTTTGCCAAAGTTGTCATGCCCTGTGAGTCAGCAGTTTTTGTCCAACATGATATCCTGATCTATGTGTTTTGTATGCCTCATTAGGCAAATGAGGTTAGGGTTCAGCTTCCACAGCGCCGCTATTTAAATAGGATACCTTCCCATGCGCTCTCTCATATAATTCATGGCCCATAACTCTATAGTCAATACTTCTGAATACTTGTTCTTGTATGTTTGTGAACAAGGTGAAATAAACATTGTAAACTAAGGATTTTGTTATAAAGTTTAAATAATACCCTTACATTACCAAAAAAAGAAAATCAAAATGATCCTAGATAAATTATAGGAAAAGTTTCACAATCTATTTCAAGCCGTAATAGTCATTCGTTCAGAAGTTAAGA
Organism: Neoturris breviconis; assembly: GCA_032360805.1. NCBI lineage: Eukaryota > Metazoa > Cnidaria > Hydrozoa > Anthoathecata > Pandeidae > Neoturris > Neoturris breviconis. The sequence goes on from JAULBZ010003332.1 coordinate 5,885, forward strand.
ATAAACATATGGTAGGACGGCCTCCTGTGCCTCCTTTCTCCTGAATAGATGTTTTAGTTCTATTATAAGATGCTGCTGAACTATGAAAGTGCATTGTATGCACTTACCTGACATAACAGCGAAATACATATATCAAAGGCGAATGAATACAATATAATAAAGATACCAACTGCTTTGATACGCTTTGATAATATTCTCAACAAAAATCCACAGATGCGAATTAGAATCAATCTAGTGTAACATTTCTCTTCCGATATTTACACTTCCACTTGTAGATTGTTACGTCGTGCCATTTACACTTCCACTTTTAGCTTGTTACGTCGTGCCGATTCTCATTTTAAAGTAAGTTAATTTCAAGTGACAGTGAGCACGACGTAAAGTTAGAGCATTTAATATCATATTATTTTTATTTATATCCACTGTCATTTGAATTTCAATTAAAGCAATTACACAATTTATTGTTTTCACAGTGGTTAGTTAGTACGTTCCAACTTCATCGGAGCGGCCCGGGTTCAATTCCCGGTGAGGTGCCAAGGTTCACTCAGCCTTGCATCCATACGTGGTCGGTAAAATGAGTACCAGCATGCTGGGGTAATAGGTCAAATTGATCTGGGAATGGAGTGGCGCCCTCTTCTACCCTCGTGGTAGAAGCTAATGAAAGAGGAGCCTTCGGGTCGCCTCCGACTGCGGTCGGCCAACTTACTTACTTAGACTTCGGTAAAAAATGGAGCTTCTATCTCTACTATACTCCCGGTAAATCGAACCTATAAGGGACCAAGCAAGCAAAATGGTTTAAGTTAAAGCGAAAACGAAAGCGTAATATTGAAGGTTCGTTCCCTGTTGACACACGACATCGTAACAACGTTGTTGTTACGATGTTGTTACGACGCCGTGTGCTGACAGAGATTTACAGATAGTTTTTTTAATAAGGAGATTGTTGACAAATAACAGGGGAAAGAGCATTGATTTCATTATAACGGGAAGCTCGTTTTATTGGAGCTTCGTTATATCGAGATTGTACTATAAGATAATAGGCTTTTATAGGACTGCGGAGTGGATAAAAGCTTTTTCAAAGTCAGCAGTAAAGACGCTTAAACAGTGTCATTCAACGTTGTTCTAGCGTCTTTACTGCGGACTTTAAACAGGTTATTGCTCACTGGGTGGTAACCGAACCAAAAGCAGTTCGGTTTATGCATCATATCGTGAAAGGCTGCCGAAAACAGACCCGAGCCCAGCGGGAAAAAATGTTGTTCAAAGTCTGCAGTAAAGACGTTAGAACAATGTTGAAAGCGTTGTTCTAGCGTCTTTACTACGGACTTTGAGCAAGTTTTTGCCCACAGGGTAGAGCTTCATATACTGACTGCATAATATCTATACCTAACACACAGCGTGAAAGCCTACCGAATACGGTCTCGTAGTATACCTAACATCTCCGAATATGGATTTGTCGCTGACCGTATTTGGTAGTTCATCATGCTATGTATTCTCTTATTTCATTCCATAATATTCATAAACCTTATTCACTATTGGCCGAGGGGATAGTAAATCTCGTATCCAGGATTTCTTGACTTTTTTGAGAAATGGAGACCGTTCTTTAAAAAAGGTCAAGAAGCCGTGGGTACGAGGTTGGGGCATAATGGCTGCTAATTTATTTTTTACTAAAGCTTTTTACCTGAAATTTTCAGACATTTGCTAAAATTTATTTGGCGTTCTGAAAATTTAAAATAATTATATATTTTTATAGACCAGAAGTTGTAATTTACGGATCTGAATAATATTATTTACAGTTTAGAATTGTGTTATTTACAGACCGGAATAATGTAATATATGGACTCCAAAAAAACTAAATTATTAAGTTTAATGACGTCATAATATGGTCATGTGACTATGGATAGAAAGTTTTCGAGCTTAATAAAGCCTTAGCACAGGTACCGACTTTTCAAATTCGATATTTAACCCTGCGTTAAATTCTGATTATCTTATTTTTGGGTTCACTTATTTCCTCACAACAAGCCTGTTAACGCGTCTCCGAAGGATGATGAACAGTACGATGTTCGGACTAACAAAGTCAAGTTTCCTTAATTGATCAAATATAATTCACATTAGTTACTAAATGTTGAGATTGGGTAATGTTCGAGTTGCGTGATGTTCGAGTTGTGAGTTGTGTAATGTTCGAGTTGTGAGATTGAGTAATGTTCGAGTTGTGAGTTGGGTAGTTGCTACAATCCATGCGCGTAATTATAACTAATTAAAATGACGTATAACAGTAAACTCGACAAATTCTGTGGTTTCTAGTCCAAGTTCTGTGATCCATATTTCTGTGCTGTTTGTCTTGCTAATTAAAATTTAAGGATTTTTGTCTCAGTCGAAACTCCAAATTTTTGCACAAATTTCACTTTGTCTCAAATTATTCTGCACATGATTATAGTTGTGACTTAGGTTGTTAAAGAGTTGGTATCCGGAATTTAGGCCAATTTTGAATCATTCTCAAAGTCTAAATAAACCTCGATGTTCCTGCTGATGCGAACAATAAATTTTGATTCTGACTCTGTACTGTACAGCAACTCAACATTTTTGTCCCTAAAAATATGACATTTTCTGTTTGTACAACTTAAATCATTTCTCTGCAGTATGAAATAAGCGATGGGGGAGGTGGGGTGGGACGTTTTTGAATTTTTAGAAATTTGGAAAATCAAGACCTCCTCTCCTTACTTATTCCTACTTATCCACAATCATTGATATAGCAAGTTGTTTACGTTATATAGTCAAACTCATCTAAATATTACTTGTTTTCAACATATATTCAAGTTATGACGTCATAATTAGGTTGCATTATTTTTTTTGGTTCAGTTTTCATCAGTGCAAATAAACTAGCACTGCAGTTATCACACGTATGTAGTTCTCTCCCTCCCCCTCCTCCCTCTGTGTACCGAAGAAACCATTCCTATGCAAGCTCATTGACTTAACACACTTCTGCAGAGATTCATTTTTGTTGAACTTCATCCTTTTTAGTTGATTTAACCCTATCAATGAAGTTAGTTTTAGAGCAAAATTTTGAGATGGTCCCTTATGTTAAAGAAAAAATAAAACATAAATACGACTTGAGATTCTGTGTTTGGTGAAAGTTAAAGCTACTTCTAAGTTAAAGGAGCACTCTCCCGCTAAGCAAAACCGATAAAAAAGCCACGCATTTTATCTAACATGATCACAATATAAAACAGACCGAATATATACTAAAGAAACGCGCAAATAATATAAACAAACAAAAACTTGTAGATTTTGTTCTGCAGTATTATGAACGAAAATGAAAAACTTCATAAAAGCTGAGTTTGACGTAATGGAGGAGAGAGAAATCTTTAAGTCGAAACTTGATTTAGTATCCCCTATCTCTTCATCTTTTCTGTGACGATAACTGACTTTGAAAAAAAAAACATTTGCTGGGTTTTAGATATGAATAAATGAAAGAAACCACTTGTCTTGTCTAACAAATATAATGCTGAACCATAATTGAACATAAGAGTTGGTTTACACTGTTTCCTTTCTTGGAGAAAGTTGTAATGTAACTTTATTTACATTGCTAAGGTAACTCCAGTGTATAATAGATATTTTGCAACAAAAATTGGAAGCAGGTGTGACTGTTTATGTGGATTTGAAAGCATTTCCAAGTGGAAAAACTTCTCTTATCGTTCTATGACAACAAACTGATTAAAATGGGTGACATTTAAATCGACCACCGGGAGAGTGCTCCTTTAAAGTTGAACTAATTACTAGGGATTTATCAAAGAGACTACTTTAAAAATATACATTAATTTCTTAATTATACTGTCTTAATTTCTCTTTATTCTACACATTAAAACTGATATTGGAAACACAAAATCGGACTGGTGAAATCAGTCCGGTTAAAGGCGTCAGGCGTCTATATCTGAATAAAGGCATCGGCGCCTTTAAATAAGCGGTACCTATATGCTAGATTATAGGGTATACGTATAGAATGAAACAGTAATATTTTGTTAAGAAATGTAAAAGTAGACAGCTGCATGAATTAAATTAAAATGTTATAATTTTTCGTTCTTTAGACCTATTCAAAAATTTATAATGTGTAATTTATACGTGAAATTTTAAAATAAAAAAACCCGGCTTGAAAAAAAAACTCCAGGGCAGTTGAAACTGTGTCGTATTCAAATTCACACAAACTCGTCCCCAGTGTTTTGACATTTTTAAACTGTGTTGTATTCAAATTCACACAAACTCGTCCTTAGTGTTTTGACATTTTTAAAGAACCAACAGAAGACGCTTTCATATCAACAAAAATTAAAACTTGGAACAAGGATGAAAATTGTAGAGCTTTCTCGTACTTGAAGAGTTCATTTTCGTAATGGCAAGTTATTATTGAAGAATGCAGTTATCAATGATGGCAGTTAATAATTCCATGTTTTGTAGCATTACTGGTACGCGTATTGAATCACATGATCTATTTCACATAACATTATCAATTGCTGTCGTCATCATCTTTCTACTTACAGTCATACTTAATCTATCGTTTTTGTACGTGATCTTTAAATATACAAGAAGAAGAACAACTTCAGAAGTATTATTTGTTATGTTATCCGTTACAGATTTAACATGTGGATTTTTAATGATGCCTACAACATCATATCTGTTTTATAGAGTTGCAGAATCAGATCTATCGTGTGACATCTTAAGATATAACTTAGTTGTTGGATACAGTCTAACTACGATGTCTATAATCACAATAACTTTGATTTCTGTTGAAATATTTCTAGCAATCGTCTATCCTTTCTTCTATGGACGCAGAATTAACAAGAAAAATATCATCTTGATTGCGCTTATTTTATGGTCGATTTGCATCTTTGGTGCTGTTCTTTCTATGTTTATGTCCGCACATGTTTGGATATCATACTATGAAAATGGCGTTGGCACATCAACCTTCGTTATTGTTTCTGGAATTTGTATTATGCACGGTTGGATTTATTGCGAAGTAAGTAAAATGCAAAAGAGAGTATCAACCACTTCTCATGAAGAAAATGTTATAACTCAAGAGAAAAGGAATGCGTTCAAACTGGCGCTTATCATCTTGGTAACGTTTTGTGCTTGTTACACTCCAGCAGCTTTTTTAAATGTTTACACGAGTATAGCTGGAAAAACGGTATTTACTTCAAGTTATCTCAAGCCTCTAGGGTTAACTATAGCTCTTTCAAATGCATTATGGAATCCGTTTGTTTATTATTTTCGATTGAAGAAATTTCGAAGCAGATTAAAGCTATTCTGTTGTAGAAATGTTTATAATAAGAACGATAACTCTTGAGAAACAGCTACGATTGAATTAACAAGGCGGGTTTTACAGTCATGAGGACGAGAATATCCACATATCCAAGTTATACAACCTCTATACAACCTCCAGGGCTGGGAACGAGGTTGCAAGTTATACTATCAGTTTGGATAAGAACCATGTTTATCAACCACTTTCACAGACATTCACCTTTTAGCCAGGTATCAACTGTTTTTGAGCTGGATTAGGACAAGAACAGGAAAACAAGTCCCACAAGTAAGGGCAGAGCTTTTTATTTTTTTGACAAAATCAAAGAATCTTGCAGTCAAATTTTCCTCGGAAATGTTGAACCTGTTTCTACTTGTCTACATGAACTATTCAACTTTTCAGATTTTATTGCAGACACGAAAATACTCAAGTTCATGGAAAAATCACCAACCTTTTCAATAAATAAGGATCCACCAAATGTATAATTTTTTTAAAGAATATAGCTACAAACCTCCTCAATTATTGACTTAATTAATGCAATTTATCCAATGTAAACCAGTAACACTATGATTTCTAGAACTTTCTTCTCAATTTAGTAGTTTTAGAAAAGCCTTTTTTATAAGCACGGCTTAAATTTAGCTGAAGCTAAGTCATGCTTGTAAATTTTATAATCTTTCAACTTCAAAATATGCTCATCTCTGTTGAGTTACATTTTGTGAAATCTTATCTGAATGTTTTTGTTTTGAATTTTGTTCATTCATAAGGTCATTAAAGGTTGTTTTTTAGGTGAAAAATAAGAAACACAGAACTGAAATTTGCAAGCGGTAACTAAGAAACAGCCATATAATTGTTAACAACCATAAATTTGTTAAGATTTTATGTTTTTAGCAATAAATGCAGCTTACCATTTGATAATTTTAAAAAACAAATAAAAAAATTGAGTTTCAAAAGTTTGGTGAAAAGTAAGAAACACAAGTTTTCGCTGAAATTCTAAGATTCTTATAAAATATCCCATGTAATTCCAGGAATCTAATAAATATTGGTATTTTATTTCCCATACTGTAGTTGTCAAAAAGTTGGTAAGTTAGGTTTTTAATTCACAGAAATGCAAAGGCTGGAAAATATACTTGGCATATACTTTGTAAGTTTTTCAAAAACTTGCAAAAGAAACAAAGTGCATGGTAGAAGAAAAACAATATTTCAGTAGAATCGGCTGTTATATTTTTGCTAGTTATGAATGTTCTCACAAAATGCACAGTAAAAAGCTATTCCATTCCTTTGTAGGTCACAACGTTTTTTTTTCTAAAAAAAAAATTGGTCCCGAGGAACAAAAGAGATCCTTTGTCCCTTTGAAAAATAATTTTTTGAAAACATTGTTTACTAACCTGTTTACTACCGAAATATGAAAAGTCGACAATTTTAGGACCAATAACATTTGCGAGTCAAAAGTTAAACAGAAACATCGAGGATTGTGGTACAAAGTACCCTATCCGGATTTCTAGAACTTTCTTCTCAATTTAGTAGTTTTAGAAAAGCCTTTTTTATAAGCACGGCTTAAATTTAGCTGAAG
>JAULBZ010003333.1:5640-16628 GCA_032360805.1 Neoturris breviconis
GGTTGGTATGTTTAAAACATATTGATAATTTCATTAACATTTGCAAAAATTAAATCAAAAAAATATAAATGATGGAATCTATAAGATAACATTTTATAATGGTCCCACAGCCTAAAAACTTGTTTAAATTCCGCAGTATAGACGCTAGAAGCACGTTGAAAACGTTGCTCTCTAGCGTCTTTACTGCGGACTTTGAACAAGGTTTTTACTACTGGGGGAGGTCTCTTTTGTGAAATAAATATTCGTACTTGAATGACTTACGATCTCGTAATCTATATTGAAACGAGACCATATCAGTCACATGGCACATTTGTTTTAGTCAACAAACGTGCATGTAAGACTTACCAATACCCAGCATACCGTCGGATTAATGTCGAAATAACGTAGTTATGTCGTTTTGACGTTGTTTCTTGAGTCAACGTTATTACGTGACTGTAGGGTATAGCTTCAAGATTAAAGATATTGATTCCGCTCGAAATAAGAGTAAATAATCACTGTGGAAGAGTGGTTTTTAAAGATAGTTTCTGGCTCCAAACCTTGAAGCTATGCCTAAAACCCCCTCCTCCACAATGATTATTTAATCTTGCCGTTTTTTTACGTGGTTACAAGAGCATTACTTCCAAGTAGTTAAAAGGAGTAAACCAGTGCGCAAAAACTTGCTCAAAGTCCGCAGTAAAGACGCTAAAACAACTTTGTTCGACGTTGTTCTAACATATTTACTGCGGACTTTGAACAAGTTTTTGCCCACTGAGTACCTATTGTTTTGTAAGGCTGAAAAATATTATATTTTCTTAAATTTTTGAACTTCAACAATAAACTGAAATGCAAGAATATTCATAAAATTTTCTTCTAACGCAGCATTAATGTTATAATTATCCTAAGTATAGTATCTGTGGAGGAGAGATATGAGTCAACGATCTTGTAATTGATTGGTTTCTACAAGTTCGTTGACATAAAATGTTTCTTCGCAGATACTATTACCCTGTGGGTAAAAACTTGTTCCAAGTCAGCAGTAAAGACTCTAGAACAACCCACTGGGCAATTGATATATTTCTACTGTGCAGTAGTCGAAATAGAAGTAAATAATCACTGTGGAGGAGGGATTTTGAGGATAACCTCCAGCTTCACTGCCTGAAGCTATGCTAAAAATTTACTCCTCCATGGTGATTATCTTGCTCTAATTTGGACCACTGATGTGGAGGACTATTTCTAAAATAATATCGCCGCATAAATCATAAATAATACTTCTGTTATTTCGAACCAGCATGGGATTCATACGACGCATCTAAAATAGAGCTGACATTTTTTAATTTATTCGACACGCGTGTTTGAAAAATAACATCATTTTTGCATTGAATGTATAGACAAATTTCGTCGAGTATAACAAAAAACAAACAGCAAGATGTCGACTCTAAGAAAAAAACCATATGAATTTGTAGAGATATTTATCTATCGGAATTCATCTGGTCTGAAGTTTTGACGATCGGTTGATCTGTAATTTAATGCATATGGGAAAGACATTGGTCTCGAAAGAGGTTGTTTTGCATGAGGTCTTCTTAATTGAAAGTCATTATCTTCATCGTCACTTGACGACGACAGTACTTGTTCGTCATCCGACAAATCTTTTCGATTTGTACGGCTGTTAACAGATATTGGTGTAGTTCTGTATGTCGTTTTATTGTTTGTGTCGGTAGTATTGTCAATCTGGTCGTCAAATGGGTCAATCATATCTTTGTTAGGACTTGAAGTTGGACTTAATAATGCACTCTGTGAGATATATGATTCATTTTTACGAAGATCCTATAAAATGAACGTAAACAAATAATTCAACAACAACAACAACAACAACAAAAGAAATAGAGAGGTGGGAAAGAGGAATGAAAATCTTGTTTCTAAATACTTAATCTCAAATAATATAATAGTTCACTACAATCTGGACGGCGCCGTTCTTCTTTCAAAAAGCCCAGGGAAGAAGGTTGCTAGTTACATAGACTGACTAGAGCAACCCTGCCGAGACGTGACGGTTTTTTTTAAAGTAAAAAAAAACACGCGTTGTTTGACATTCTAACGTCAAAACAATGTCTTTTTAATGTTGAAAAACGTCACGTGCCCATTGGTAGGAATGTGAAAAATTCTAATTCAAGGCTATAGTTATTGGATTTTACTTGTGTGAGGAGTGTATATAGTATAGCATATAGTAGGCAGCTATATTTGGGTCTGATTATCTCTATATGGGGGACATTTTCCTTGCGAATGAGACAGGGAAGTCAGTCTCGTTCATCAGCCTCGTTCCCAGGTTTCTAGCCATTCTGGGAACGAGGTTAAATTTTTATAAGAAGAACTTCAAACCATCTTTGCAGTAATATGGACACCGTTTAGAGCAAATACAATTGTCCAGACGTTATAACGGCCAGTTAATACAAGTATTAAAAATAGAATCGATAACTTTTGTCAGAATTATAGTATAATCCGAAATAATACCAAGTACTTGACACGAAAGATGTTTTTAGACGTTAATGAATTAATACAATTAGCATAATGATGGAAGTTGATTTACTAGCACGTGGTAAGTAGATTAGTGAAAATGTAAAGTATTATTATGAAGCATAAAAAGGTAATTATTGTTAGGCTGGTTCATGAGCAAAAATGGGTAACCAGGCTATACATTTAATGCTAGATAGTTTTAACATTATACTTTATGTAAAGGATATGATTCAGGTTAAATTTTATTGCAATTGATTGGTTTGTTCGTACAGAAGAACCAATCAATTGCAAGCTAACATTCTTTATTGTAGATTTGAATTTCTGTTTTTGAAAAACAATTTAGAAGTGGTCTCTAACGCAGACGATATTTTTTTTAATATTCTTCAATAACGGAATCAGTGTCGGCATGAAGACAAAGTTGTTGCAAAGTATGGACCATTAAATAATCCGATCATTTTTAGTATCTATGGAGGATAGATATAAGTCGGTACGAAGAAACCAATCAATTGCAAGGTTATCTTATCTGTAAAAATTTAAATCATTTTATTTTATAGATTTATATAGTCCAATTAAAACGTTTCCTTCAACAGCTAGCTGTTCACTTTGACTGTGATACAGATAATGAAATCCAAAGAACGAAAATTGCCAGACATCGTCTGTGGAGGTGTGTTTTTAAGTATAGTTTTCAGCTTCAACGCTTTAAAGTCTTAATAAATTATGGTGATGGCTGTCATGAAGAGTATACTTTTTCTATAAATTAACTTTTATTTTGTACTGTACTGTAATGAGGTTTGAATCAGCGTCCTTCTTACAGGTTGCGGTTGCTTATGAGCAGACAGGAAAACATTTTATTCATTGATTTGAGGAATTTGAGGTATTATTAAATTTACTGAGAATTAACTGAAAATCCAATGAACAAAAACTTGCTAAAATTCCGCAGTACAGCCGCTACAACAACGGACGAAGTTTTCCTATTGTCTTGACTGCAGACTTTGAACAAGTTTTTACTCACTAGTATTGTGGTGCCATAAATTAATACCTTAAAAAATGGCTTCATTTACTAAGATTAATTTTACTTTGAACAAATGAATGGATAGATGAATATGACAATATTTATTACAAACCAAACTTTTAGTTATTAACTGAGATACAAAATTGTTATCAACCTTGTACCCATGGCTTACAAGAAAAGCCCTGGGGACGAGGTTGATTTCTTATATATTATATATTTTCATTTTCTATATACAAAAGAACAGGGCCTTCCCAGTGAACAAAAAGCGTTTTCAATGTTGTCCTAGCGTCTTTATTGCAAACTTTGAACAAGTTTTTGCCCACTGGGTTGGAGCGATAATAAATAATAACAGCAAGTGGTGCAAACTGCTCAGTGGGCCAAAACTTGTTCAAAGTCCACAGTAAAGGCGCTAGAACAATGTCGAACGACGTCGTCCTAGCGTCTTTACTGCGGACTTTGAACAATTTGTTGATGATTGTTATTTCATTGATAAATATTCCGTTTCACTAAATCGATCAGTTTCTTCTTTAATGACATCATGAAGCAAATCGCTGCTATCACTTGGTCTGCTGCTCTGTGTAACAATAGAATCCGATGATGAATCCGAACTTTTATTTAAATCATCCGATTTTGATAAAATTTCAATTTCTTGTGCGAGGTTTTTCACTTTTGATAACAAAGAGGCGTGACTTTCCGTTTCGTCACATTCACGGTTAACATCCATGGAATAAGTTGTTTTCGTTTTGGTTTCTTTATCTACTGTTTTGCCATCAGGAAATTTAATATTTTTGCGTTTATTAACTTCTGTAGTTATACTAATACTTTTACCGCTACTATGGTCATAAGAATCTTTTCTTTCACTCGAAATCGAGCTTTTCCGCGAGTATTGTTTTCGAGGTGACAATGGCGATTTAAAATTATTTGGTTTTACTTTAGGTTTAGTCGACGGATTCCATGGTGGTAAAGCTTTATCTGTAGAAATCTTTCGACAATCAGGACTATTACTTCTACTACTAGCAGACGAGTTCATTCTAACTCGACTTACTGAAGAACGTCGAGGCGATGGTGGTACTGACAAGTCCCTCGACGAAGAATGCACTGGTGACTGATATAAAGATAACTGGCTACGTGATACGGAAGATTTTAGAGTTGGTGATCGACTTCTGCCCGTACCTGTACTTTTTAGACTACTCGCATGACTGGTAGATCGAGCTCTACTATTCCTTTCTGGAGATTGCTGTCGTACTCTTGGAGGTGAGCCACATCGAGGCGAAGATAAATTAGTTGACTTGAACTTCGAAACACTCTTCTTACGTGTGTGCGCAGCAGGTGTTGCAGAAGCCTCATCGTAGTTCAACGGGATATTTGATATCGATCGTCTGTGACTTTTCTTAATGTTAGCCTCGACAGTCATCGGCGTAAGAGCTTTCTTACTATCGTAACTGCTAATGTTACTTATAAATAAACTTGTAGGTCTTAGTTTTCTTGACGACTTGGATTCATCAACACTTAGTTTTCTTGCTAACCTGGTTTCATCAATACTCTCTTTACGACCTATTCTTTCAGAGCGTGTACTCCCAGATCTTTCACGAGGTTTAGCTTCTAAATCATTTGAATGTAATTCTCCGCCTCCAATATTTTGTGCGCTATTCCCTGTTTCAACCATGCTATGAGGTCTGGGACGATTTGATTTTTTACGTAACCGTACACCATTTGATGCGATGTTGTCCGAGTCTCCTAATATATTATTAGGTACCGTTGTACTAACGTCTTTAACTGTTTTAACGTCTTTAACTGTTAGGTTGTTGGCATTACCCTCTCCAGAGGTTAACTTTTCACGAGGCTTGCTTGTCTTACAAGGAACACTCATTTGTTTACTTAAATTCCTCTGTCGAGCCGACTGTGCACTAGATGGCCTGTTCGTTGAATCATATTGGTCAATTTCTTGTCTAAGATCAATTACCGACATCGGTCTAAATTTAACATGTTTAGGCGACGACGTGGCTTTATCTTGAATAATACGTCTTGGTATAGCCGGACTTCCCGGAGCACGAATAGCAGGGGACGATGTTTTATTATTACGATTCAATTTCATGAATGCTCTTTGAATGGCTTCTTCTCTTTTCAAAAAGCCCTTCTTCAATGAATAGTCCGGCGCTGGTGTTGCTTGTTTCGGTTTATTAATACTAGGAGATGCACTTGCCGAACGATATGCCGCACGGCGTCGTATAGGTGTCGTTATCGATTTTCTGATTTCAGCTATATGAGAACCAGCTTGCGGTTTAGGTCGTGGTATACGACTTAAGTTAGGTGATGATTTATTACTGATCACGTGACCTTTTTGGATTAATAGCGTTTTTGGCGTTGCTTCGATGTTTAAGTTTTGGTTAATGCTATTAGAATTATTATTAGCTCTTACGTAGTGAAGTAAAGAAATTACCGATTGTATCGCCACAGCTATTCCACGTAAACGTTTACGACTTTTAACGTTCGCTTCTTCAGCTTGTGATAATTCACGATGGATCTTTTCAATTGGTTCTGTCCATTTCTAAAGACATGTCGAAAAGTTATTAGAATCAGGGATGCGTCACATGGTTATTGTTTGAAAACAGTAAATAAATCATTACGGAGGAGTATTTTCATAGCTTCAGGATCCTATACAGTGATTTACTCTCATAACTTCCTATAGACTAGCCCAGCCGGCAAAAACTGTTCAAAGTCAGCAAAATAACGTCAAAACAACGTTGTTTTAACGTTATTTTGCTGACTTTGAACAGGTTTTTGCCCACTGGGAGATTGTATATATTCTGACCTAATGAAGTCTCTTTGGTCAAAAAACTTTCCACATTTATATAAATTATTACTTGACAAACTGAAAAAAATCAAGCGATGTTATCCCTAGCCCATACGGCTTTTTAGGTTCCGATTTCCAGATTATCCCCGATTTTACGTTATAGCCGGGTAGCTCTATGAGAAACGTACGACTCCAGTCTAAGGAAATCGAAGTTATTTTTAATACTTATTTGTGTCTCACAAGATTTAAAAAACAATAATACTTTCAAGCCTGAAAATAACTGACGGACATCACCGGTGTGGGGGCGGGGGTATTTTTGAGTATAGTTTTCAGCTGCAAAGCTGAAAACTACTCAAAAACACTCCTCCGCGGGTGATGACCGATTTTCAGGCTTGCTACCTTTATCCAGAAATGTTGTAAAACTTCTGAAGCATCAAATCTTTCGCTTGGATCGACAACCAGTAATCTATCGATTAAATCCTAAAAAGAATAACGCCTGGTCAACACCCTAACGCCCTAATACTGACTAAGTATTAGTCAAACGTCATTTAAAGAGTATCATGTCAAAGAACAGCTGACTGGTTTCTTCGGTACGTAGAAAACAATCAATTGCAAGATCGTTGACTTCAGTGAGGTCATTCAATACCATTTCCCCAACTCACAAAATTTATGGTTGGAGGAGTTAGAAAACAAAAACAAAAATAATTACCCTAGGTGAATCACTGACGTCATCCCAAAACGGTGCTAAATATTCAAAATCTCCTCTTAATATTTTGTCGAATAATTCTTCTTGATCATGGTTAGTACTAAAAAACAAAATTACAATCATTTAAGCCATGCAAATTATATAATGCATGATGGACAACTTGGTTCGGTAAAAGAAGCTCAGAATACAAAATTCATACCCATATAGACATGCAAATTAATGTTCGAAATAAGACAAAATAATCACCATGGAGAAGGATCTTTGGTAAAGTCAACTTTAGGCTTTCTAGCCTGAATCTATCCTCAAAAATCACCCTCCACAGTGATTATTTGTTTTTACTTGGATGACTGAAAGTAACACGTATGCAACATTCTGAGAGTGTAGTTGTCGAAACAAGAGCAAATAATCACTGTGGCGAGGGATTTTTGAGTATAGCTTCGGGCTTTCTAGCCTGATGTTATGCTCAAAAATCACTCCTCCACAGTGATTATTTGCTCTTGTTTCGAGTACTGGAGTGACATATTAACAATATTGTAATAGAAATGCAAGACCATTGTCTAAGTACTCACCTTCTGAAAGGAGGGAATCTACCTTCCAAAAGGAGGGGTACTCACCTTCTGAAAGGAGGGAATCCACATAACAATATATAAGCAATAACTCCTATGGCCCAAACATCAATTTTCAAAGCATATCTGAAAAGAAAAACATTTTGAAGAAATTAAAACAAAAGCCTGAATATAAACTGCCGGACATCACCTGCGGATGAGTGTTTTGTAAGTATATATCTTCTTTTAGAGTTGTGATAAATGGCGACCCATAATTGTAGAGGCTTCGCTTATTTCAATGAAAACCATGAAAAGAAAAACCCCTGTAGTTTTTATCGCTATATATTAACAATATAACTTCCTGCGATAATTGCAAGAAAAAGTTACACGCTAAGAAATTATGTTATAGCATTTCAATAAGGGACTACCTCCGAAATTCGTCCAGCGGGAGGGTACTGAATCAACGATCTTGCAATTTGATTGCCCGAAGAAACCAATTAATTGCAAGCTCGTTGACTCAACACTCTTCATTAAATCGATTTTTGGAGATGTGTCTTAAATCTGGAATGGAATGTTATTTATCAGGGCCCGGTTGTTTGAAAGCTGATTAGTTTAATCCTCGATTAAATTGTCTTTTCATGACATTTGATTGGAAGAAAGTAGTTTTAATCCGGGTTTCATCCTAGATTAGCGTTAATCGGCTTTCGAACAACTTGGCCCAGTTGTCAACTAAACTAAAAACACTTTCTATGTAGGCTCAACTAGTCAACTTTTTCTACTTACTTACCCAGATTCGTCTAATATTTCCGGTGCAACATAAGTAGGAGTACCACAAACGAGAAACATTGGTGATTTCACTTCTATAGATAGACCAAAGTCTGCCAATTTAATTGATCTCCGACCATCAGTACGATTGACAACCTAAAATTAATATCCAATTCAGATTGTTATAATATTATTTTCAAACACCAATATTGTGTCTATCATATAGAAATTCATTGATTTTCCCTATAGAAGAAGCCATTTATATTCAATATCTTTGGCTCCAACACCCTCCATCACAGATAAAATCAAATTTCAAGCGATGGGATAACTAATATAAACGTATCTCTAGCAATCTCTATTTAATCACATAAAAATCAGTCGGCAAAAACCTGTTCAAAGTCGGCAAAATAACGTTAGAACAAGGTTCACGGAACGCAGTTCTAACGTTATTTTGCTGACTTTGAACAGGTTTTTACAGGCTGGGAAATGTCATGTATCAGTGTTCGATATAAGAGGAAATAATCACTGCAGAGGAGGGATATTTGAGCATTGCTTCAGGCTTCTAGCCTGGGTATGTCTGAAAATAACTACCGAACTCCACCTGTGGAGGAGTGTTTTCTGAGTACAGTTTTCAGCTGAGATGCTGAAAACTGCACTCAAAAATACTCCTCCACAGGTGATGTCCCACAGTTATTTTAAGGCTTGATGTTTCAGTTTTAAACCAAGTGAGCAACATACTAGAAGATTTTCTGGTTTGATATCCCTGTGTACGATGTTTAGTAAATGTAGATATTGAACAGCAGATGCAAGGTCTCGAATCATATAAGCTGCTTCAGGTTCTGAAAAGCGAGTATTTGCAACAATGGCGTCAAATAAATCACCGCCCTAAAATAAAGTTAAAGGGTTGAACTTAAATAAATTATATGATTGTATAGCATTAAAACCGCATATTCAACTTCTCACGGTCAAGACAATAGCGTCAAATAAATCACCGCCCTAAAATAAAGTTAAAAGGTTGAACTTAAATAAATTACATGACTGTATAGCATTAAAACCACATATTCAACTTCTCACAGTCAAGACATGCGTCTTGTTAACCACAATGGAAGAAATGAAGGAAGTGACATTCTGAGTAATATTAATCATTCTCTTACACAGCGTGATTTTATAATTCCAGTAATATGGTAACAAGTTTTTACATGTAACTCCATGCCTTAAAATAGCTATCGGACACTACCTGTGGAGGAGTTAAACTTATACTCAAAAAACACTCCTCCCCAGGTGATGTCTGGCAGTTATAATGTTCAGACTTGATGTTTGAATATACAGTGTTCGAAATAAGAACAAATAATCACTGTGTAGGTGATATTTTTGAGTATAGCGCTGGAAAATCCCTCCTCCACAGTGAGTATTTGATCTTATTTCAAACACTGAATAATCTTTACCTCAACAAGTTCCATCACTAAATATATTTCTTTTGGTGTTTCAAATTCTTCATGTAAACGTACAATATTTGGATGACTGATCTTTCGAAGAATGAGAATTTCATTTTCAATCATATGCTCCTAAATACACATTAAATGGGGGAAATTGATTGGTAGATTACAATTTAATGGGAAGATTTGATTGGTTGATTAGGCTTTATTAAACCACGTTCAACAAAAACAAATCTACACAGAAGGGAGTTTTGTCAACAAGCTTGCAATTGATTGGTTCCTTTAGTACGAAGAAACCAATCCATTGCAAGATAGTTAATTCAGTATACTTCTTGGTAAATTTTATTTTCTAGACATTCATCATCTTGATTGTAATGAAGCAACTTACAAGAACTTCATGTATGTATTACAGAATATATTTCATTTTTACCTTTCCTTTAACTTTTCCTTTGTTTATAATTTTCAACGCATATGGTTTTTGACATTTTC
Organism: Neoturris breviconis; assembly: GCA_032360805.1. NCBI lineage: Eukaryota > Metazoa > Cnidaria > Hydrozoa > Anthoathecata > Pandeidae > Neoturris > Neoturris breviconis. Next base: position 15,872 of record JAULBZ010003333.1, read on the forward strand.
TAAAACAAAAAATTATAACACACAGATATTAGAAAGCTTGTCAAGACTTATCCCAGTAAACAAAAATGTCTTCAAAGTCGGCAGAATAAACGACCTTTGATGTATACTTTGAACAAGTGTTTCCAACTGGGACCAAGGCTGTTTTCAGCTCCTGTGGTTTCGGGAACCTTAAAATTCAATGTTAAAAATATCCAGACAAGACTCAGTATCTGTCCCTTCACTAATCATGTTTCTTCGAGTGTCTCATATATTTACCTGTCCCTACATTCTCGTACAATGGCAAAATTTCCATCACCAATGATTCTACCAATTTTGTAAGCACTATGTACTGAAGGTTTGTCTTTCTTTATTCCGAACATCGAGTATACCTCATATTCACAATCTAAGAATGAGAGAATCAACATACATGATTCATTTATATTCTAAACTATAAGTTTGTCTATAATGGGCAAGCGTATGTCTATAATTAACATACAATCAAAATATTAATAAACTTCACAATTTTAATTATGTCATAATAAACCACACGTCACAGAAACAATGACATAACTGACTGACATAACTTCATAGATAGGAAACAGTCCCTCTGATTAAATCAGAATTTCCTGCCAAGTGGGAAAAAAACTTGTTCAAAGTCAGCAGTAAAGACGCTAGAACAACAACGTCGTTCGACGTTGCTCTAGCCCAGCCGGCAAAAACCTGTTCAAAGTCAGCAAAATAACGTTAGAACAACGTTCTTTGAACGTTGTTCTAACGT
>JAULBZ010003334.1:0-16628 GCA_032360805.1 Neoturris breviconis
AGTTTATAACTGGAACAGTTTGGTTCGTAAAATACTAAATTCCAGTCTGTACAAGTACCTAATCTGGTCAGTAAATTCAAGTCTGCTTTTTATTTGTTTATGTAGTGGAACCAAAAGCTAAAACCAACATTAATAATGTAACAGCTATATCCCAGTTGGCACATGACGTCGGAACAACTTCGCAACGTCGTTTTGACGTTACTCGGACGTCGTGTGCCAACAAGGACATAAACTGTAACATATTACTGTACCGAATATATGTCGATTTTGCCCCTGTTGAAAAATTTCTTACCTCCAAAAAACTAAATAATTTTAAAATGATATTTTTTAAATTTTAAAACAAATATAAAATTTCCAAACAAATCACCAACATTCAGTCTAATGACACGCATAAACATAATTATGAGCAAAATAAAGACTCGCCCCCATACGCTATTCTTGGTTGATTTATCGAGTAGACTTAAAGAGTTGGGTAAACTTTAGGATCTTATAACCTCTTTCCGGAAAGAAACCTGCGAACGAGGTTGAGGATCTTAGGGCATTTTGCGAACTTGACATATTCCTGCAGTATAGTACCCAGACTCTTAGAACAAATTCAAATTATCGTGCCATTATCGTTTTGTTAATGAAAATGTAAGGCCTTTTGCATAACTTGAAATTGGGACTTTTTACACGAATTTCTCTTTGTCTCTTGCTATATCTATTAGCAAGATTGCAGATATCACCTGCTAGCATGCGACATCTAAACAACGTCGAAAAGACGTCGTTTTGGCGACGGCGATCTGGTATATTTAAAGAATATGGAACAGTATCTTTCTGAGGCAGTGTACCCAGTCGGCAAATACCTGTTCAAAGTCAGCAAAATAACGTTAGAATAACGTTCAGAGAACGTTGTTCTAACGTTATTTTGCTGACTTTGAACAGGTTTTTGCCGGCTGGGTAGTATGAAATAGTTGTATTATCTTTGCATCACGAGGTAACACTTTGTTGTAACTTTACAGCGAACTAATTGTGAAGCATCAAAACATTTGTAGAACAAAATATATATATGTTGTCGGCAAGATCAGAGAGTTAGAACTTTGAATGCCAGAAAATAGGATAAATTAACTACCTATCAGTAAATATCATGGCAGTGTATATACTCATCTGAAAGGTTATAACCCAGCCGGCAAAAAATCTGTCCAAAGTCAGAAAAATAACGTTAGAACAACATTCTTTAAACGTTGTTCTAACGCTATTTTGCTGACTTTTAACAGGTTTTTGCCGGCTCGGAATTGCGCTGATATGTATTAGTAACATGATTTGAAATTCAACAGAAATTTTGATACAAAGACCGGGGATATGATCGGGGATAAACCGGGGATGGAGTATCCCCTGGTCAAAGCCTTCATGAATGGAAATGTTTTCAAGTATTTAGAACACATATGTTATGAGACGCAATTCATTTAAAAACTGTTCTTATTAGCTTAGAAAGAAAGTAGACTAACGAAGCGTACATATTATACTCAGAAATTGACTTCACATAAATTTAAGATTTAAAGTTCCCTATGTTGATCTTTTCGACGTTTTTTAGACACCGCGTGCCCATTGATTCATTCTCCCCGATGTTCATTTAAATTATGTAAGTATAACTATGAATATTAGAATATTCCTTACCTACAGTATTTCTCTAAAAGCTGCACAGCAGACAAGAACGTTTAGAAAGAAAGGTGTAGTCTAATGTTAATTGACCGTATCTAACAGAAAGTCTGCAATAAGAAAATCATGTAATTGGGCTTCCGTTGTCGTAGTGACATTGCAGATAATCAAAGGATCATTCATGATAGATTTAAATAACTCACAGCAACTTTAAAGCTTATCCAAGTATAAGACGTTTTGGCCTGATAGAAAATGTGTGTAAAACTATTGGTTTATAAACAAATATTAGACATATTTGTTGGTCTCTCTCAAACTCTTTTTCACTACCCAGCACAATCCGTAAGCAAACGCACTTGACAGCTACTAATATCGATAGTAATTAGGAATCCACTATTAGAACTTTACGGTGTTAGGTACATCGTACATTGTACTGACCATAACCATTTGAACTATATTACAAGGTACTGTAGTATAGTGGTTAGTACTTTCCAATTTCATCGGAGCAGCCAGGGTTCAATCCCCGGTGAGTTGCCATGGTTGACTCAGCCTTCTATCCTACCCTCGTGGTAGAAGCTTATGAAAGAGGAGCCTTCGGGTCGCCTCCGACTGCGGTCGGTCAACTTACTTACTATAGGGTCCAGTTGTTCGAAAGCCGATTAACGCTAATCTAGGATTACCCTGGATTAAAACTGACAATCGAATATCAAGGATTAAACTAATCGGTTTTCGAACAACTGGACCCAGATCTATGTATCACTTCTTAAAGATTAACAAAATAAACTTGTGTGATATCGTTCGATCGTATGAGTGGGTGATATAATTACATGAAACAAAATATATTTTTAAACTCCTACACACAATTAATTGATAATTTTTGTGGATTGCAACTTTTGCCAAGATCTTTCCATACGTGTTATAAAAGTTTTATTCATTTATAGCAAACGAAAGTTCTGAATTATACATTGTGACTTCTCCTTGAGGGTTTTAGTGCTAAATAAAAGATGCATGAGTTGTATCGCAGTGAGGGATGGAGTGAGGGATGAACTATCACCACACATCGATCCTCTTAGTTGCAAAAGTTGAACTTCAACCTACTACCGTGCTATAATGCACAATAAGGTAGATGAATGTGGGTTCGATTATCAAATACAGAAACCTTTGCCTCACTACGTATTAACATCAATTATTCGTCACAATGTCCCGCGCGGTACTAAGTTAGCTGATGCATTTTTAAAAGAACTAAATGCCCGCGTATGTTTCTTTGAATTAGTTGCGCAATTTATACAATACAAACAATTGATCGAATGCATTCCCTTAATTACATGCCCTTTAATTGCATGTAAGTAAGTAAGTAAGTAAGTTGGCCGACCGCAGTCGGAGGCGACCCGAAGGCTCCTCTTTCATTAACTTCTACCACGAGGGTAGGGGAGGGCGCCACTCCATTCCCAGATCAAGTTGACCTATAACCCCAGCATGCTGGTACTCATTTTACCGACCACGTATGGATGAAAGGCTGAGTCAACCATGGCACCTCACCGGGAATTGAACCTGGGCCGCTCCGATGAAGTTGGAACGTACTTAACACTATACTATGGTGCCATTATATATATATATATATATATATATATATGTATATGCCTATAGTTTATTAAAAAATGCAAAGATTTGGCAGAGATACAATAATAATCACTCATCGACGTTTTAATGTTGTACTGGAATTCCCTATAACTAAAACGCAATAAAAGTTTTGTTTTTTTTCTATCCGGAAGCAACTTTGAATTATAATTAATTGTAATTAAATAAGATATCTAATTAATATTATCTAGGCTGGACTTTCTGTAATAAAAAACTAATTTAAAGTAACAGGGACTTCCTATCCATACCTGCAGGAAAGTCATCACAACAAATGTACGCGAAGGATATTATTCCTTCGATGACGAAATTTCTTAATGTTTTGACAAAGAGAAAGCAAAAGAAGTCCGATGACGAAGACATTGGTAAAGAGAGTGATATTAAAACAACCTTTTGTAAACGAAGGTGGAATTAAACTCAGAAATGTATGGAAGTCGAACTTCTTAAAAAATGAATTTAAAAAAAAATTGTCATACCGAATATAAGTCGTTAATGTTTGGCACTCGTTAATGTTGTTACCTTGACAACAAAGGTAATATTTATACGAATATACGAATATTTCTGAGAGAGGAAGGGAATTAGTGTTGAAAATTACGTAAAATTTTAATCCGAGATACGAGCGTTTTAATATTTCACCTCGTACGATATAAATAATTAATTAATAGAAAAGATGTGGTCTTTCCGAATAATTTGCATAGTGTCTGTATTGTTATTTTTTCTTTTCTATAAAAATGCGTAAATTTGTCTATTTTGCAGAACCTTATATTTTACAGAATGACTATATAATTAAGTGCCGTATGAAACAAAATTCTTTATTTTTAAAAAGAGACGCTTGCTAGTCTAATAGTAATAATATTAGCGAAAAGATCACGAACTATCTGCAAAACTAACAATTCTCTCAAGTTTAAGTTGGAATATGAAAAACTAAAATATAGATCAGATAGATTTTTTAAAGCATATTTAAAAAATATACAAAAGGTTTTTTTTTGAAAATTTTATGAAAACCCCTTGGGAACTATCCTTAATTAGTTTCTTGCAAACTAATTTTTTTAACTAAGGATTTACTTACTACTTTACCTACTTTAGTCAGTTTAGTTCAAACGAATACGAATTAAAACCGAAGAACTTGACTAAGATGAATGGGTAATTCTTTGTTTTGGTTGGCGGATCGAGAGAGAAGCGAGATTCATACTAAGAATCTAACAAAATGTGCAATGAACCACCTAAACAAGCAAAGGCCAATATCGTATAGGCTTCTGTTTATAAGGCAATGACCGTTTGAGATTACAGACTAACCAGATTATCCAGGGCGGCCTACCTAATTTATTAAGGTTTTGGTGGCTTTTTGTAGTTTTTGTGTAAGACTATGTACCCAGTGGGCAAAAACATGTCCAAAGTCTGCAGTAAAGACTGGGTAAGACTTATCTCCGAAAAGGGAAGTTATCGCTTTTCAAAATGTACAGGAAGTTGTGACTGGAACCCTGGCGACAAATGAGGTCAAAGCAACGTCGAAACAATGCCAAACCTACATCGTGACGTCGTTTTGACGTTGGTGCGACGTTGTTCTGACGCCGTGTGCGCACTGGGAAATTATATTGTTGGTGTCATGAACGTTATAGACATTGCTTTTTTTCTGGATTGCATTCATAATGTTAGCCGTGTTAGCTAAGGAAATGAAGAAAATAATGAACCGGTCGGTTCTAATCACGGGAATAATAATTAGTAACTTACCGCTACTACAAGTACTTTGCTCCATAACTTTTCACTTCAAAATATGTAAAAGGAGATCCTGGTAAAATACGAATACGTTTGTGATCTTCAGCCTGCGTTATTGTATAAGGTAATTTGTACTTTTAGATCCCTATATTGCATGTTATGAAACTAAAGGCCCAGGGATTAGAATAAGCTTATAAATTAGAAAACTATTTTTCTAACAGAGATTCAAGCTACGCGGAAGCAGAAAAATGAGTGGGTACTAATCCTAGCTTCCTATATGAATATGGTCGGAGTTAGGAGGAAACTCCTTTGATATTCAGTTTATATTCAAAGACTTGTTTAAAGTCCGCAGTAAAGATGATAGAACACGAGCGTCTTTAGTGCTGACTTTGAGCAAGTTTTTGCCCACTGGGTGCTCTTTGAAAATATACGTGACTTTAATGAATTCGTACTGTAAATTTAGGATTCAATTAACCAGCGTGCTCACGTTCGATTACCTAAGAGTTCAAGACGTTAAATCATAGTTGAAAGAAAGTGACATATGGATGGCTGTTTATATTTATATAAGTAACGCAATAACTTTTTAACTTCCTTGAACAGTTGCAACTTAATTATCCCTTATCGACGATCTAAAAAGTCTAGCCTCTTCCGCAGACCCGCCCTAGTGTGGTCTACTTCGCCGCGTTTTCTCGCCAGACGTCGAGTTTGTAGTACAGACTAAAAAGTCAAGAATATTCAGGGTACAAGGTACAAATGACGTTTCGTGTGAATATGCAGTTAGATAACACTGTGCATACCTAGTCTAGGTATGCACAATTAGAAGGGATTATAAATAACTATCGGTAGATTTTAAACGATATAAAAACAATTTACATATTAAACCGTCCGCCTACACATTATTATAATTTTTTATACGCAAACGACACAATTAACTTATTATTTTAGAAGATAAAACTTGTCGAAAGCATCTCGCCCACACGATAGAGAAAAACTTAGGTAATTGCCGATTAGCTAATTGCTATTTGCAGGCTTGCAATTAAACAGAAAAACATGAGTTGACTAATACTTATTAATGTAGCTGCTAATGTATGCCAGTGTTGTTTGTTTTAACCAAAGTCATCGTTTATGCATCGGTGACAACACTTGAATGATAAGGTTAACATAAGGTTAACATAATGTTAAGCAGGAGCGGGTAAATATAGGTTTGTGCGAATTCTAAATGGAGCCACTATATTGGTTGAAATCTGTTACAGATGACGTCACTTTCAACCAATGTCATTGCTTCATTTAGAATTCGTGCAAACAAATTTGCCTGGTAGAGAGCCACCCTAACATCGGAACTCAATAGAAATTGTAAATAAATATTGCAGTGTCAGCGTAACTTCTAACTGACTGAATTCTTGTCCCGAGAGATTACGTTCGTTCCTGCTTGAGTAGAGAAAAGTTTAAAAGTTACTCTCCCGTGTCTAATTGTAGGGGGTCTAATAACAGGGGTGTGGGATCTGCATAAAATCCCAAAATTCTTAGAGGGAGGGGTTAGGTCAAACCCTTATATAACCCTTATATAACCTGTTTCTAATAAATGGAAATGGGTGGGTTTGTTTTACCAAAACAGGAATTTACCCCCTTACCCCTACAATTAGGCACAGGAGAGTAAGAGGAAAAAGTGTGTGAAAATAATATTTACAGTTCAGGATGAAATAATCAGAACGGAGTATGGCACCATTTATAAATGTTCGAACGTTATTTTTCTGACTTTGAACAGATTTTGGCCGTCTGGGATATAATATTACTAAAAGTTGATTTCCATTAGGCAAAAGCCAAAAGAAGACCTTCCATTGGTGGAAACTAATGATCTCGGTACGAAGAAACCAATTAAATGCAAGATCGTTTAGGATGAAACTTTAGGGCTCTGTGTAAAGGTTGCCTAACTGATAATGATATTTAGAATGTTTGCATCTATTAGTTAATCATATTATCTATGGAATTTTTCATGTACGTTGAATATATGGGGGGAGGGGGGAACTGCCTCCCCAATGATTTTCTCAGGATATAAACATGCTACGAGCGTGAAAATTTGCATGTAATTAGCTCTTGACAAAAGAATATAAAAAATGCATACGGTTATGGCTCAAATCATTTAACACTGTTCAGACCGGAGAAGCACAAAGTGCCGTGAGAGGAGGGGGAGAGGGGGCACACCCACCCTTCTAAACTTTTATTCGTAACTTTTGAGTGAATGGCTTTATCTGACAAGAAATTTTATGAATTTTCCTACAATTAATCTAGGATCATTTTTAATTTTTTTTCTTGGTAACTAGAGATAATTTCCCCTAGCAACCATATGGACAGGTAGCAAAAAAAAAATCAAAGTTTTTCTTCTTATTATTTTTTCTTAAAAATCATATTGGTATATAGTTTTAGAACAATAGTTTTCTTTTGAACCACCTGTTTTTTCGTGATGAAATCATCGTGAGTAATGACAACATCATAATACCTAATACCTAATACTTCTGGAAAGTTTCCACGCTACAGCATGGTTTCATCAAAAGTTACAGAAAATTATTATGCTAAAATGTTAATTATGTGTTGACCTAATTTTCTGGGAAGTTTCAACACTACAGAATGGTTTCAGCAAATGTTTTCCGGCTATTCAGAGCCCTAAAAAGTCCGGCATCTGTAGAGTTAAGTTTTTCCAGAGGGCTATATTCTTCGAGGCGTTTTAGACTTCCAAAACGTTTATATATTTTTGAAGAGAACATAGCAATCTTTCCATAGCAAATATTTAAATTCGTCGCAAATATTTCCGGCAAAAAATCGGCCTATTTTTTAGAAGTTCCGCAATGTGCTATGGAAGTTTTAGTTAATAGTTTAGAATTTAGGTAGTACCTGTGTGGTCATATGAATGTCCACTGATACAAGGTAATAGACGGCCTTCTTTGTCTTAATATTGACCGAAATTTTATCCGCCAAAGATAAATAAAACATTGTGTAAATATGTTTTTGTAACTATGCATCTACCTGAACAAGAGCACTTACTAAATAAAACAGCTGTAGGAATAAAAGTCTACATTAAAGCGAATTTTCATAATAAATTTAGAAGATTCAAATTTACACAGATGCTGATGATTATAACATTTCATTGTTAAATCTTTATTATAAAATTTCATACTCTGTTTTGTCATTCATTTTCAAGTTGTATATCGAAGGGTACATCAAACTGAAGCAAAGATGATTATTTTGCTCGTGATAAATATTTTATGTTTCTCATATTCTGAAGGATTTTTGCCAAATGAAGGTATGCCTTTTCATCTTTGTGAAGGTCACAAATAGTATAATATTTTTACAGTCATTTCTTTTGTTTATTTTTGTATGTTAGTGGGCAAAAACTGATTTTTTACATTGTTTTTTGATAACTCCCTTCAATATTAATTTTAACAAAAAAAATTATATGCAACATGTCATGACAAATGAGTTAAGGTCGATTTCCATTGGGAAAGCCAAAAGAAGACATTCCGTTGGTAGAAAAATGGACAATGTCAATTTCTACCAATGGAATGTCTTCTTTTGGCTTCGAATGGAATTGTCTGCCTAATGGAAAATACGGCAGGGAATTACGTCATGAAAGAACTCAAAACATTAAGAATATCAATATAATATTGCTCTGTTATTTTTAGATCCGAATTTATTCGAAGGTGATATCGTGTTAGATCCTGGTCAACGAGAAGCAATTGAAAATGGTGGAAATGCTTTTGCTTCAACTAATGGAAAAGTGTGGCCATTAACAATACCTTATGAATTTGCTCCAGAACTCAGTAAACAAATTTTAATTAACCCTTAGAGCACGCTCTGCATCTTTTTACAACTACATTAGAATTGATCTATCTTTCAACAATTTTAATGGTCCTATCTTTGGGACTTTTAAGCACCATTTGATCGCAGATAAAACATAAAAACATAAAATTGTAAAACAGTTTTACTTCCTGCAATAGAATTACAAATAAAGGAAGTAAAAACAAAGACTTCTGACATGTTGTGATCACATGCAATCGTATGTGAAACATTCTATTTTGTTAAAATAATTTCTTACTAGTTGTAGACTGAATATGTTTTTAAACACAGCTATTGCAAAATGCCAGTAACATTTCCCATTGTATCTAGGAAATGACAAGAAGATCCAAGAAGCAGTTCGCATAGCAATAATTCATTACAAAAACCATACGTGTCTTAGATTTGTTCCAAGAACTTATCAGAGACAATATATACTTTTCTATAATGGTGGCAGGTGAGACTTTTAGGGTTGCGTTTAGTTTGAAAAATTTACAAAATGATTAAGTCAGGGGCTACTCGTTTACCTTCATATGCAATCTGATTATCTTGACACGAGGTGTTTTTGTCGTAAAATATTTCCAAAATTTGTTATAGAAAACTTTACAGATTTCTGGATTGAATCTTCTTAGGAAGCGAAAACAATGTGCAACCATGGGTACTTGACAACATAACAACGTCAAAATGGCACTGTCTGGACGGCACGGCGTTAAAACAATGCTTTTTCTATGTTGATAAAACATCACGTACCGACAGGGGAATTATAATCCCAGTGGGTACACTACGTCGGATAAATGTTGAAATAACGTCGAAACGAAGTCGCGACGTCGTTTCGACGTTGTTTCAACTTTAATTCAACATCGTGTTCCTGCCGGAATGAAATTGTTGATATCGTGGATCAAACTAGTAAAACTTAGCTTTTTAAGGCTTTCAGAACCAAGGGAACGAGGTACTGTCTTTATAGCATCCATCCATTCGTGCATTCTGAATACATTTCATTTTTATATATAGTTGCAATTCGCATATTGGTCCAAATGGAGGAGTGCGTAAAGTTTCAATAAGTAATAGATGCGACAAATGGGGAGTGATTGTCCATGAGCTGATGCACGCTATTGGTTAGTTTTTTTTTTAAATTCATTACTTATTTGGTCTCAAATTATCATTAAATACTGCTAATTCTTCATTCAACCCTATTGGTACCGAGTAGGTTATTCAGAAGCGCCACCACCAGTTTTTTCATCCGGTGCTTCTAAAATATTTGTCGTGTGGTACTAAGATTTTATGACTTTTAATATTTTTTCCCCGCGGCATCAATGCAAAAAATTTAAAATTAAAAAAATGTCGGCTTGGTCTCAGTACAAGATCTGTCACACCGTGTCGCACCACACAGCAATCGACAAAAACCGCTGTTTTCTATATGTCTGCAATCTTCACTTATTATCGCTACTTGATCATTTATATTAATTTGTTTGGTTGATTTCTAGTTAAATAACAAGTTTTGTTTTTTTATTCTTGTTATTATTATTATAATATATGTTGCGCTGAAGGAGGCCGTTCAATATATCGCCTCACGTCTAAATCAATAAAAAAGCGTTGTTTTATAGAAGTTATATATCATATTCACTTATATGTGGCATGACTTATCATGACATGTATCATGTGTGTGTAGCGAGAATTACTTGTGAAGGGAAAGAGGAACCACATCCATCTGCCAGGTATGTGGTCATCATGTAAAATAGCCCCTCCCCTCACACATTTCTTCCATGACTTTTGAACGAATGACTTATATGACTAAAAATTTGAAACTTTTCATACAATTTATCTAGGAACATTTTGGATTTTTCATTTTGGATTTTTCGGTAACTAGGGATAACTTCCCCTAGCAACCATATTTTTGACAGGTGGTATATAGTTTAGGAACAAAAAAACTTGTTTTCCAGTGATGGCGGAAAATAATTATGCCAAAATGTTAATTATGTGTTGATCTATCTTTCTGGAAAGTTTCAACACTACAGCATGATTTCATTAAAAATTTGGAGGGAGAAGGGGAAAGGGGCTATTTCGGTCGTACAGAACCCCCAAAAGGCCCAGCCTGAATAGGGTATATATTTATTTATATTCAGTTTTTGTATTATATTTATTAATTATCTTTGTATTTTTAGTATTTTTTCTTAGGTTTCTGGCATGAGCAAAGTCGTCCAGATCGTGATCAATACGTGAAGATTATTTGGGAAAACATACCTACAAGTAATTTAAGCTCCATAGAATTACTTTTACTTTCAACGAATTTGTTTCTTAATCTGTCTAGATAGGGGGAGCTGCCAATTCAACCCCGTAGTTTTTTATTAATAATTTTTTTCTATGAGCAATATGCTCTTGAAACTTGTTGACTTAGGATTTATCTATTTCAAGCATTTACCTAAAACTTCATGACATTATCAGCATGACTTCGTATTCTATTCGTCATTTCTTGAATCTACCTAAAGATTTCGATTTTGGCGCTATGTTTCTTTCCAGGAAAAGATAAATGGACGAAATCAAGTAGAAATCATTCTGCTAATATCCAATAGAGTTTACAGCCCAAACAATATTCATTATCTTCCGTTGATAAAGAGACATTTAGAGATTTTATTTCTCCAGTTTTTCACGAAATTACAATGGCCTGGTTGATATTTAATTGTTTATATAATAATGGTATATATTCGAGGGCGAGGGGTCAAATTGACTCTACAATACAATAACTTCCTTTTTGTGCAGTGACTGCACAAAAATAAATTTATTACATTTTAACAAGTTTCTACTTTGAACAACAAAACGCATCGGTTTTATGTATTTGTGAAAATGTCTATTTCTTAAAGCCCACAATATTTTTTTGTTATCTCTCTTTTAGGTGGAAGAGGAAATTTCAAGAAATATGGCCGAGACCAAATCCACAGTTTGGGCGTTCCATATGATCTTAAGTAAGAACTAAAGAACACCGCCGTTTGTGCACTGGTTTCCTATTAAAATACGGTATTAATGTACCTGAGCTTCTTCGAGCTGTAGCTAGCTACAACTAAGGTCATACTATCGTAGACAAGCTCATAAGTTTTTCCACCCTTAATCCTATTAAGGGTGGAAAAATTAGGGGGGGGGGGGGGGGGGGGGGGAGGGGGTACAAAGTACCAGCGTAATTTTCATTTGGCGATAACTTTTTTTTGTATTAATGGTGTGGTATTTTGTGACTTTTAAGTTTTGAATTTTGAATTTTTGTTAAAACAGTCCCTGTTGTTGCTAGACTATATTTCCAACAAGTAAATACTATTTACAGAAAGAATGAAATAAACTATTTTTTTGAAAAATGCAGACCAAATAGTACATTTCTCAGACCGCAATTCTACTGTTGCTGATGACATCTTAACAGGTACTAGTGAGGTACTAGTGACGTACTGTACTGTGCCAAAGTGTTTGTACCAACTTGTTCTTTAAGCGTAGCAAGTTTCGTGGCACTAGCGTTAGTGGTTTGGAAATAAAATTCAGCAAGCACTTTGTGCCCCCCCCCCTCCCCTCACTTGGCCATACCCACAGCATTTTCGTTTTGTGATAACGTTTCTTGATTTAATGGTATGGCATTGAAATTTGGTGACTTTTCCTGACTTTTATTAAAGATTAGTAAGTGTACCCCGTTTCATGTCATAAGCATGTGATTCAGAAATAAAAGGCCACAGTCTTTTTACATCATTTTACAGATCGCCACTCGCAGTTACGATGACGTCTTAACAGATACCAGTGACGTAATCATGTCAAATTCTTTTTGGATTAAAGTGTTTGCATTGAGTTATTGTAAAAGTGTACCAGGTTATATGTCATAAGCAAATGGTTTCCACTATGGAAATTTGTCTGCGCGAATTATAAATGAAGCCATTGCATTGGTTGAAAGCTACGTCACCTGCCAGGCAGCGACACTTTCAGCCAATGTAAATGCTTCAATTAGAATTCCTGCAAACGAATTCGCCAAGTGGAAATCCGTTTTAACCTTATTTGGGCAGGGCTTTGGATGGGTTGAAATGGCCAGGAGCGGGGCGGATTCCGCCCTCCACTTGAGATCTCAGATTCGCTGAACATATAATGAAATGTTATGAAACTTCTAAACACGATCTAACAAACATTTTGGAGTAATTATAAAATTAATATGATGTGTTTTAACATAACGTTTTTCGAAAAATAGTGCGCCAAACTTAGCAAAAATAGCAAAATATCATAGTAGCTGTCATGACGTCACTGACATGTGTGAGTTATTAATGTTTGTAATTTTTGTACTTTTATAAGGATTTAATAGGCAATTTGAAAGGTGGTTTCGAGAAATGAGCAATAACGTTTTAAGACCATGTAATATTGCACTGAGAATTTCATGTGTAAATGTGTAAATTAGGATTATACTGCAATGCTCTTTCACATAAATTACTGGAAGAAATGGGTAAAATATTTATAAAGCAATCATATAGATAGAAATGCTGACCGTGACCGCTGTTCAAGTTTAAATAGATCATTGTTTTGTGAACAAAAGATGTACCTACACAATATAGCTACAAGTCATACAAACTTTTAAGCGCCAAATACATTTCAAGAGGGTCAATGTTAGGTTATTTAATAGGACGACATAAAAATAATATCAAAATATTCAGCGACGATCTCAACAGCAATAAAAATCATATACACAAACACTAGGGAGGAAATAGCCATCGCATTTGTACTGAATGATTACGGTCTAAGCAAGGTTGGTGTAATTAACAAAACTGGTAAGAATTTCATTTGTTGGCATTCTATCTGAAAACTTTCATTGCATAAAAGAATACGAGAGTATGGAGATATGATGAACGAAGAAATATTCGAGCTATGTTGAATAGTACCTATATTCTTTCTTTAGATCAATCATGCATTACACAGAGAGTGCGTGGACTGGTAGTAACAATCGCTTATCAATCAAAACATTAGATCCTACCAAGCAGTATCTTTTGAAATCTAACACACGCGCACCAGGATTTAGTGAACTTGATATCAAGCAGATAAGATTACTATACAAATGCAAAGGTGTGGTTTAGAATTTGATCTGTAGATCTCAGATATTAGAACTGTCTTTTGCCTCTGCAAGTGTTGTCCTTTATAGCTAACTTTTAATACGTGCGCTTTATATGGGTTAGTTTCCATTGGTTGATACTGTCGCAAAATAAAAGTAGCGCGCGCGACAATAATTACCGAATAGATCCAACCGTAATGATCAAAATTAACAAATTCGTTCGCTGAATTTACATCAAGTGAATTTTCTAAATGAGGTAATAATGACTGAAAATAAATTTGAACAATTCTACTATCAATAAAATGCTATCCTGGGTCCCAGTTTTAGCTACTACGAGTACTCAGTGGGCAAAAACCTGTTCAAAGTCCGCATTAAAGGCGCTAAAATAACGTTTTTGCCTACTGGGTAGTGGTTAGGACTGGGATTCAGGCTATGTAATATGTACACGCATTAAATTTCAAACAAAAGAATAAATTTGATTTTATTTGTTTGTAGCTAGTTAGTTTGTTTGATTAACTTATATTTATAGGAAACCAAGCAAATACACTTCGTCCACCAACAGGTAATACCATCTAAATTTGGTTATGCGTTTACTAGAGGGGAACATTGGATGTACACGGCATTCAACCTATGTTCGTCACATAACCGGAATTGAGGAATGTTTGTTTGAGATCTTTATTGGCAAATATTTTTCTTGTATATCCTCTTGATATCAGATGCTTTAATACGCTCCCATATATCTCTGTGTACGTACTGTATTGCTATAAATGGCAATTATTGTCATATATAGTAATACATCGATTTGCAAATACATGAAAAACGAGATGTTGGCTTGTCAAAGTATAAACTTGGTACAACGGAATAATTTCCTTTTTTGTGCAGTTCCTACACAAAAAGAAAGTTATTGCATTGCAACAAGTTTATACTTTGAGCAGCCAACGCAGATCTATACACAGTTCGAATACATGACCATATTTGGTAGTCTTTAGTACTGTGTAATGTACCTGTAAGATTCATTTAAATTATTTTAGTGCCACCGTGTCAGGACTATTACAACCTTTGTGCACGCTACAAGGATCGATGCAGTGATACGATAGGAAGTGCCATGAGAAAATGGATGGAAAAAGATTGTAAAAAATCTTGTGGCTTCTGTAAATAATAACTGATTCTGAGATTATAATGCTACATAGAAACATTTTGTTTGTCATTTTTTCAGTCTCTTCTCATTCTCAAATCCCTAGAAGGTTTCTCTAATTTTAGATATAGATATTACAAGAATAATTTTGAATAATTAATATTTTATTAAATCTTTGGAAGAAATACGATGTGTGTGTCAAAACATTTTTTGAATTAGCCCCGGGAATCATCTAAGCTTAACTTTATTATGTGTAACCAGCATTTCTATCTTTTTCGTCAAGAAGAAGCAACAAGCAAGATAGGATCTTTATCCACTCTTTCTTTACTCGATTCTCTGCAAATATTTGCATCTCCTGCACCACCTATTTTGATAATCATAATTCATAGTTTCCGTGTGAAGCTTCAAAAAGTCCGTTTGTGTAACAGGTCTGCCGCTTTACTTCCGCCATTCAGTTTAATATTGATATCATCAATACTTCACCAATTATCATTTTTATCGTATGCCATTGTAAGTGTAGCATAGAATAAATAAAACATCAAGTTGTAAGTAATTAGTATAACCACGCCAGTGGATAATAGACTATATTGCCAAAGTATTGAGTTGAAACATATTTCTTTATTGGTGTTAAACCATCTTCTTTTATTGGTGTTGAAACATCTTTCTTCATTGATGTTGGACCTTCTTTCCTCATTGATGTTGAACATTCTTTTTTTATTGATGTTAAACCATATTTCTTTATTAAATCACACATACGGCAGTAGTGTGAGTTATTGGTTTAGCCTTTCTTGGCGGTCGTCGTGGCGGCGTGTCAGTTTTTTAAACTACAGCGTGAAAGCCTACCGAATACGGTCCTATACTTCTCTGTATTCGGACTGTGTGTATTGGGAGAAATACCGTACCGTATTTAGTAGGCTTTCACGCTGATATGCCATCCTCAGCGTGAAAGCCTACCGAATACGGTTCGATATTTCTCCGTATTCGTACTGTGCATTGGGAGAAATAGCGGACCGTAGTTAGTAGACTTTCATGCTGATATGCGATTTACAGCGTGAAAGCCTACCGAATACGGTCCCATAATTCTTCGTATTCGCACTGTGTATTGGGAGAAATACCAGACCGTACTTGGTAGACTTTCATGCTACCATTATTGTTTTCTTTGATCACGTCCGAGGAGAGAGAGATATTTAGCGAGCTGACAGTAAAACCTCTTATCTATCTATAACAAAAAAGGTATGTACTGTATCTTAAGAAGATACAAATCTCTCTTCTAATTGAAGTAAACATTTTCCTGCTCAAGTAGGCAAAGGCAATGAGGTAAGAATGGTCCAATGGTCCAATGTTTTTTCCATCTCGTGTCGTAGACGAACATTCAAAATTCTTCCGTAAATCTCCTCTCATATACTTCCTCTGTCAGATTTGCTCAGTGCATAGCCTGTTAAGACAGACCATAGGACTGTCGTCCTGGAACGACAGTTCTGAACTACATTATTTAAATATGTATTTTTTTATAATTTTTGAGTTCTGTCGATATTTACTTCATACGTTCAGTACGATTACCGGTTTACCGTGGTGACTGCTTTATAAAAATCAATGCTGTGATATTTGCATGCGTGTGTTTTT
>JAULBZ010003335.1:0-16627 GCA_032360805.1 Neoturris breviconis
ACGATAAAATCACCGATGTAGAAATTCGCAAAAAACATTTCAGAAAATCTGGACTTTGTTTTATGTGTTTAAAACCTAAGCACACCATAAGAAATTGCACTAGTTCAAGAAAGTGTTTTAAAGTAAAGGTCATCATAATTCTGCTGTGAGGCTAAATTTAAACCAGCCGAAAATACCCAAAATTTATTAGTTAAATCAGAAACTTTAGTTTTGTTTCAAACAGCTGTTGTAAAGGATTCAACGAGGGAGAGCAACATCATTGTTCTAGCACGTGTGATATTTGATTCCGGCTCTGAAAGATCTTTTGTATCAAAAAGAATAGTACAGATGAATTAGAAAAGAAAAATTATGATTAATGCTATTAGCGTGCCGTATATATGCGCACCACTGTCGAATCACGTAGCAAATTGTACAAAACCCAAATATGAACACTTGCGGGATTTGGATTTGGCCGAGACGGGGGAAGGTGTCTCGGACAAATTGATATTTTGATAGGATCTGATTTGTACTGGGACGTTTTCAGTGGTAAGGTTATTAGGGGTAATGTTGGTCCGGTGGCTTTGGATACAAAATTTGGTTGGGTGCTTAGTGGTCAAGTCGAATGACAGAAGGCAACTGGAACAACGAATATGTTAAATATGTCACATTCTCTCAGAGTTAGTATCAACCTCGTTCCCAGGGCTTCTGGCAAGAAACCCTGGGAACGAGGTTGAGTTAGTATGGAACAAAATTTAGAACAATCACTGCACAAATTTTGGGAGCTAGAAACAATCGGAATATAAAGCGATGAAAAATCTGTGTGTGACGAATTTTTTGATGAGATGAAACGTAATGAAGAAGGCCGATAAGATGTAGCTTTCTAAAATAAGTCTGTGACGTCATCATGATGTCATCAGTGCTAAATTTAGGCCATTGCATTCGAATCCTAACCAAGTATTTTATGTAAGACAAGTTTCAAGGTATAACTCGAGCAGGAAGTAGGCTTTTTAAAAGGGCTTCTAACATCATGACGTCATCAGTACCAAATTAAGGCCATTGCATTCGAATACTAACAAGACATCTTACCTACCTGTCAAATTTCAAGATCAAACTCAAATCCAATCCCCCTTTTTCCCTTGAAGTCTGTATTTTAATGTATCTAGTTCATGAGATGTATCTGATCTGTAAATTTGTTCTTGGGATGGTAGGACGGTGAAATGGTAGACGGTTTGCGGTGTGACGGTGGTTTTGGAAAAGGTCACAGATCTTTGTTCTAATTGAAGTAAAGATAAAGTGAACATTTTTCTGCTCAGATGAGCAAAAACAACGAGGTAACAATGGTCCAATGCGTGTAGCTACCTTTATTATCTATTATTTTGTTGTTGTTGTTGTTTCAATCCCGTGCCATAGACAAACATTCAAAGTTCTCCTGCAGACTCCCTCTTATATACGTTCTCTGTCAGATCTGCTCAGTTCATAATAGCCTGTTCTGTCCAAACACGATAGGACTGTCCAAGAACGACAGTGGTGAACTAGATTATTTGAAGTATGTATTGTTATTATTTTGAGTTTGATATTCGAATCTCTCTACACACTGCTCCTGCGAAATAACGGAAATAAGAATCCATTTTTCACCGAACAGATAACGTTGGCTGCTTTTGGATATTTACTTTATACATTAAGTATATTTACTGGTTTACCGTAGTGCTTTACAATAATCAATGCTGTGAGTTTTGTATGTATGCGTTTTTGTCTTAGGTTTAACATGCAAGTCTACTTTTAAGTTTTTAAAATGTTTCCGTGTTTTTTTTTTTTTTTTTACACTTTTCGTCTACATAGCAAATAATTATTCATCAAATAGTCTTTTTTTTTTTTTTAAAAAAAATAATTTATTATATTCTGTATGTTTAATACATATCACACAAATACATCTTTTTATCACAAATCAATAACCATTTAAGACTAAAGACTAGGAATCTCCACCGCAAAGGGTTTTTATTTAGTATTCGCTTGAAGTCCTCTCGGCTCTTTAATTTTGGGAAGGAGAGAGCCCTAGATTTAGCCTCTTCCAGAGAGACTCTCACCACAGATAAAATTATACAACCTTTTCAATTTAGCTATTCTGTTTCACATCCCGTTTTAGCTGTGGTGAGAGTCTCTCTGGAAGAGGTCAGGTCTAGCGCTCTCTCCTTCGCGCTGTTAAAGAATTGCAATTTAAATAAGATAAGATTATTTATTTATCTATTAACAGTAACTACAACTATTAGAAAAAAATATATAATAAATTCATGATGCTGCTGATAGGAGACCATAACAAATAGAGAATGGCCACCCATGGACGATTACAATAAAACAATACAGGACGCACAAGACAACACAACACATGAATAATGATAAATTACTAGTGTGGACGTAGGCAAAATCTGTTTTGGATTGACAAACTAATAAGAGGCAATAAAACACTTTTTGAGGCCTCTTTTCAGTTTCTCAAAATCATCAAGTTTAACAGGCAAAGATGACTGAAAAAATTTAAGGAAACAAGGGAATTGTATTTGATTGAATTTTTACCAAAGTTAGTAGTCTTAACGAGAGGAACGTTAAGTAAACCGAACTCATCAGCACGGAGTGATATGGGCATGCGTTAAATCAACTGCAAATGTGCACTGAATTGTATCAGGCATTTTATTATGTAAAAGGTAACAAAGAAGCAAGCAGAATATTTTGCAAATGAACGAAATCAGAAAATTTAAGCACTTCAAGTTTAGCATACAAATTACTTGCTGATTCTCTTGAAGACTTATATGACATAAGTCCCATAGCACAGTTTTGGAGGACAGTAATCCTATTAAGTAGCGTGCCCTTTGGCTGACCACAAATTAAACTACAGTATTGTAAGTGAAGATGAATTAGCTCTTTTGAGCTTTCCTGCAACATTATTTATCTGAGATTTCCAGCTGAGGTCAGAATCAATTCAAACAATTAATGCAAGTACTGGTAAGAGTGGTTTTTCATTGATAAAAAGCCTGAAATCATAGTTAAGGGACTTCAAAGCATGCTTAAATATACCTAGTCTTAGTATTCAGAGATATCTTATTGGAATTAAGCCAGTGATTGTAATTAATCTAAATTAATTTGCTTGGCCACTGTTTTACAGAGTCACTGATATTAATGAGGTTGGTATCCTCAGCAAAGTGATGAACATCAGAGTATTTAATAGCACAATACAGATCATTGATATATAGTAAAAATAACAAAGGTCCTAACACATGTCTAGTAATCATGTTAGCCGATTTGACTTCAGCAAGGGAAACAAATTGTTGGCAGTTCGTAAGATGGGACCTAAATAGAGAGAGTGCAGTTCCACGTATTCTGTGATAAAAAAGGTTTTTAAGACTAAATAAAGGAATAAGACATCAATATTAATAAATGGTGAACAATGATACACACAGGTGAATAGCAGAAGTATTTACATTATGGATGCGATAGTTACAATTTATTTTCCTCGTTTTCAAATTCTTTTTGCTTTGGTTTGGTTTTATGTCTGTCATTTTAGTATCTCTTGAAATATTGCAAACACAACATTAGGTAACAATAATCCAATCAAATTTAAGATTGTCACATCGTATAACTATGGAGTACAGATTGTGTATGGTATCTTAGGGATTTTTAGTTGATGATATCATATCTCAAAAGCAAGGCAATAATCACACAAAACAAAGATAATTTGCTAGATAACAATGGAATCGATTGACTCGATTGATTACTCTTGCTTCCGAAAACAGCATATTGCATTGTAAAATCACCATTTTCAGATTTAAAGGGGTACATCACTAAAATACAAGAATATCATTATCTGTATTAAAGCTGTTTGGAATTTTGTACCAAAAACGAAAATCTTTTGATAGCTTTAGAGAAACTGATTATGACCGAATTCTGTAAAGACAATGTACAAATTCGTTCAAAGTCCGCAGTAAAGACACTAGAACATCGTCATTCGACGCTGTTCTAGCGTATTTACCGCTGGCTTTGAACAAGTTGCCCTTCTGGCTCGTGCGTTTTTTCAATTTTGAATAGACGTTGATTTGATTCAAAACATAAATTCAACTCTTAATGCCGTTGAAAGACTAAAGTGTAAAAATCCCCCCCAAAAAATTTTAGTCTTAATTTTTTAGTCTTCATTTTTTTTTCGAAAAAAAAAATCAAATTCTAGTGGGTATTTCTTTTTTTACATAGCGTTCTTTTTATCTGGACTTTTTTCTCTCCTAATTTATAACCTCTTTACCAGGGTTTCTTCACCCTGGAAAAATTAGGATATAAAAAACCCGAGGCTGGAAAAACCCTTAGAGTTAGTGAGGAGGAGGAGAGAGGAGAGGAAAAAAAATAAAAAATAGCGTAAAGAGGTTATAAATTAGGAGAGAAAAAAGTCAAGATAAAAAGAATGCTATGTAAAAAAAAAAATACCAACTAGAATTTGATATTTTTTTTCGCAAAAAAATGAAGACTAAAAAAAAAAATATTTTTGAGTTGAAAAAAAAAAAAATTTAGATAACATTTTGGGAGAAAAAAATTTTAGGAAAAAAAATTTTGGGATAAAAAATTTTGGGAAAAAAAATTTTAAGAAAAAAAAGTCTGTCCTTCACAGTGGATATAAATTGTATATAAAGTGGATATAAATTGTCATTATGTATA
Source organism: Neoturris breviconis (assembly GCA_032360805.1). Taxonomy (NCBI): domain Eukaryota; kingdom Metazoa; phylum Cnidaria; class Hydrozoa; order Anthoathecata; family Pandeidae; genus Neoturris; species Neoturris breviconis. The sequence goes on from JAULBZ010003335.1 coordinate 4,669, forward strand.
AACTAAATAATAAAATTTAATTAAAGCTTATAGTGTTGGATATGAATTGAATACACACATCATAGCATTATGATACACTGAATAACTTAAATTAGTTTTTTAAAATGTATTATTGTGCTCTTATGTTATGTGGGACCATTAACATGTAAACAAAAAATTGGTATCTATTAGCAGTAATATTTCAAAAGGTGGTTAAAAATAAAGATATTTAGACAATGCGACAATACAGTAGAAAAATATTTTTCTTTGATTGAATACCATTCTTTTATTAAAAATATTTTCCTATGTTGAATTGTGTATTGCCACTATATTTCTAATTAGCATTAGGAGTAATTAATGTTATAAAAACCAACTGGTAATAAATGTTTTGATACCATTAATATTTATTTGAAGTAATTCTTAAAAACTCATCCACAGTCGACACTCGTTCCCAAATTGACGAAATAGAAAAATATTTAGCCAGCAATCTCGTAATATTGCCTAGAATGCCAGAACTAAATTTCAGGACAACGGTACCATGCCTTTTCAGTCCATTTGACCAAACACTCAATTTGGACCCTTTTTGCCCAAAACTCAGGACCGAGTGAAAGAAATCAAAGAATTTTTGGCGAGCCCATCTAGAATATCGCCACGAATGCTGGTACCAAAGTTCTAAATGCTATCGCTTCGGGAACATGGTCTATTAAGAAAAGTGGGCCAATGCCGCCGATGCAAAGTAATAGCAATAGCCCATCAAAACTTTGTTTGGTGAGCTAAATATTTTGTTCTAATGTCTTTACTGTGGGTTTTGAACAAGTTTTTACCCACCGTGTGTTAATCATGAAACATTTAGTGTAGTGCGTAACATATACAGTATATTTAAAATGATCCTAGATAAATTTTGATGAAAAATGCAGAAAAAGCCATAACATTTCTAGCCATAAGCCATTCATTCAAAAGTTATGTACAATATAAAATATAAAAAGAGCAAATAATCACTGTGGAGGAAGGATTTTTTGAGCATAGCTTCAGACTATTATTATAAGTATCTTATTTTAAACACCGTTAGGATAAACTTGTTTAAACTCTGCATTAAAGATGCTTTTTCCCACTGAGAAAGAAACTGATCCAAAGGAACTGTCCCTATGAGGAGCCTAAAAATAATACAACATAGGCTAAAATAAGAGCCAGTCATCACTACATGGATGAAAGATTTTTCAGAATATTTCCAGCTAAGTTGGGTAAAAATATTCCAAAATTTCTCTCCTCTACAGTGATGACTTGTTGGTAACTTTAACCCATAATAGATTAGTAACGTTGTCCACTCAGTATATACCACCAGAGAAAATAGTAACACAGGGGAAACAACCTACCTGCATTGTTGAATAGGCAACAAGTGTCGTTAAAAATAAAAACATACCTCTTTGGTAATCCTTTTTAGTTGTTGATGCATAATCAATAGGAGGTGGAGGTTGGTTCACTCTCTCATGCATTTCAGAACTAAAAAATAAAAATTCTGTTTGAATCAGTCAAATATATAAAGAACAAAAGAAACTTGTTATATTTAAAAGTACAGTATGAATGGAAGAGCAAATTAATACCACTTGTACAAAACTTCAAAAAAATTTACGCGGAGCGGAAATCGAACGCAAAATGCACAAGCGTAGAAAGAAATATACAGATTCCATTGGTAGAAATTGACATTACACAAAGTGTGATTCTTGACAGTTGACAAAAGCATAACCTGAATATTTGCGTGAGTAATTTGAAAACCTCAAAATTTAGTTCCCGCAAAAATTAATACCCTCAACCATTTTAGCCATTGGGGGAGGGGAAAACCAACTGCCCACGGCATATTCATTTTGCGAAACATTTTTCCTATTAATGGTATGGTATTGAAATTCGGTGACTTCTCCTAACTTTTATCAAGGATTAAGATCAATGAATTTATTTTTTGATATTTATTCTATTCTCCCGGGGATAACTAATTAAAATTTTGTTAAAATAATATCTGATGCTGCTGGGCTATCTTTTGAGCAGCTAAGTATTACTTACAGAAGTACAATGAATGAAATATATGGAAGTAATGAAAAATACAGACCAGATTTCATATTTTACAGACTAGATACCAAATTTACGGACTGCAAACCTACTTTTACTGATGCTGTCATGTCATAACAGGTGTCAGTGATGTACTCAAGTCACAATTATATGGGAAAAGTATTTTTATTGAGTTGTTCTATATGTATATCAAGTTTCATGCCATAAGTGTGTGGTTCGAAAATAAAAGGACACTTTAGACTTAAAGACTTTTTACAGCATTTTATAGACTGCAAATTCGCTGTTTATAGTTCGAAAAAGTTCGAACGAAAAAAAAAGCCCATGGTTAGGGTTAAGGTACAATACAAATGAATTTGAGATCCAACACTCATCATGAAAAACTGTTCTTTTCGAGTCCAATCGGGAAAAAAAATCTTTGGGTAACATTGTGTAGGCTTCAATTGCAAAAATAAATCTCCATGAAAAACAAATATACTTGGTATGGCTCCAATCACAAGATTTCTTCCTGAACATTTCTTCCCATAAAGTTAATCCTATATTTAGGGTTCCTCATAGTTGGGTGCACCCGGTGCCCAACCTTCTTCAATAATTTTTGATAGAACCAAGTGGTAATGTTGAAACTTTTAAAAAGTATCATTACTTTTAATACTTTTTTTACACTGCCTGTCAAAAAATTGGTTGTTAAGGGAAAATTGTCTAGTTACCAATTTTTTTTCAAAATGTTACTAGATAAATAGTAGGAAATCTGACCACACTTCAATATGATATCGGTTTATAAGTTAACAGCAAAAGTATTCGAGGAGGGGGTGCTCCCCACCCCCTAGGCCAAATATATTTAATGGTGTATATATAAAAAGTAGCTACCAACAGTAGAGAAAGAATATACTACATAATTTATTAACCCTACTTTACAAGGGGAGGGCAAAATGCCCTACCAGAGAGATATTTGTTCATAATTTCCAAACGGCTAATCTAATTTACAAAATTTTAAGAATAGAAAAATTCTTGAAATTTTAATGTAGAAAGTGAAAACTATGCTCTGATTTCGATTCATGGTGCAAATAATATGTGCAAAATCTTTTTAAACGGACGTTTTAATGTTAATGCCCCCTTTATCAGTTAATTTCATGTAAAAATTGTTTTACAGAGAGTTACTACCATTTACTGTAAGAGAATTTTGAGTTTTGCGCAAATTTTATGTCATAAGAGGATTAAGTAAATTCTTAGGTTTTAAATAAAACTGCTGATTTTAGCATAATATTGACTTTTTGGGAATTGTTTAAATTCATAAGGTTAGTACTTATAAGGTAAGTTTGGGCAAATTTTAGACCTTTTTAAATCAAAGGAGGTAGGATAATTTCTACCAACCCACTTCCCCCAAGACCCTCTCCCAACATGCAATAAATTTCACAGTACTTCGGGGTAAAATAGGATTAAAATAATCCAAATAAAAGAGATGTTCTAACACATACCTTAATTTCTCATAGAGCTCTTTTTCTAGTAATTCCCTTCGTCTTCCAACTTTTTGAAAAGTTGTTGTTTCTGGGTTTCTATAGGAATCAGTACACGTTGAGATACCGTCAACTTTGTCACCAGTCTGTGTGAGAACTCCCTACAAAAATAATGTACAATTTTTGATCATTTACAAGACTGAATATAACTTGGAGGAGAATCTGCCCCCCCCTGTCACATTTTCATTTATAACATCGGAGCCACTAAAGCAATAGTATTAACACTTTCTGGCTTTTTGTAACTATCTATAAGACACAATTGTAGCTTCATTATGTCAGTGGATCAAAAAAGATGTCATAGCCTGAGACCACCTATTTCTACATAGAAAAATCCCATACAAATCACTATTTTGAAATAACTTGTGTTTGAATAATACTTATTATAGCATAAAACTTTGTCAAGTTACATAAAATCTCAAAAGAAAGATTCTTGAAAGTTTAGGTCATATGATTAACGCGTATTCCCCGATCATTTTGAAATTTTAAAAATCGGATTTTTAGGTGATAATTTCGGTATTTTGGAATGTTTTGTTAAAAACCCAAAAACTATGTTAATAAGCAACACAGCTGTATAAAGCCGAAAATAGAATGGAAAAATGTTAGCTAGAACTCTTTTAATCCTAATTCTAACAATATAAGCTTTTTAAGCAAAATTTGTCATTTCAAACGTTTTGTGATGATGTCATCAGAAAAATACTGACGTCAGCAAAAAGCAAAAAAAAAAAATCCAAATTGTTCCTTTCGTGATACACTATTAGCCTGCTGAGATCACCCTCCCCCGGAAATAAATTTTCCAAAAAAGGCCAGTTGAAATAGGGTTAAAACAACTGCCAGCCGTCTCTGTGGTGGATAGATTTTTCAGAATATTTTCAGGAAATTTGGCGGAAAATATTCTGAAAAATCTCTCTTTCATATCCAGTGGTCAAAAGAAGAGTATAATCCCTGTGGAGGAGTGGTTTTTTAGGGCTTTATGCTATAAAGCCTGAAGCTATGTTCAAAAATCTCTCCACAATGCTTTACTCTTATTTCGATGACTCGTCAGCACACATAGAAGAATAAAATTTCTTGAAGTGACAGTGTAAACTACCCACATCAACCATCAAAACATGGTTAAAATCATCCAAACAAGTTTAAAATCATCCAAACAGGGGGTTAAAACTGTCGAAAGAGTGTACTTACAGAATGTCCTCCTACATGGAGTTCTTTTATTGTCTTTGGGCTGTTCGGACTATCAATATGGGCAACCTTTCTCTAAATAAAATCAGACATGTTACTTTGCTTTCACATACTTTAAGTACTATAAATGGAGAAAACAAAATAAAGGAGAAATTTGACTTCTGTTATTTTCATAATTTATTTTTCTAAACATCCTTTTCTTATGATCTCTGTTTTGTAAATTACAGATGGAACGCAACATTGATGCATGTACCAGAAGTTAAATAACGTTAGCGCATGCACCTTATATGCCAGGTTAGAGTAATTACTCAAGCAAAGTATATGTTTGAATTTTCATTGAAACTTACTTTTTTAGGATCACATATGTAGCAATATTATTAAAAATGTTTATTCAGAAGATATGGCTTTATGATATATCAATTTCATATCAATTTCTACTGTATATGTTGTGTAACATCATTCTATGAACATGATCTATGAAATTTAAGAGCATTAGGTAAAAATAATTATCTGAGGAAACTCTCATATTTTGGAAATCTCAAAGAAGATAATCATCTAGCATACGTGGTGACATTATGTGCTTAGACCCATAAAGGAAGGCTCAGATTCAGTTAGCATAATAATGTTGATTTTCAGAACAGTCAATTGGTTATCTTAAGGATACGTGAAGGCACATTTTGATATTCATGGCTAATTCAGGATTTTGAACTGCAGCAGAACTCATGTAATATGAATTCTCAGGGGATCGAGAAATTTGTTCAAATTACATGAGTTTCGAATTATAGATTTCTCTAATTTCACCACTACTTTTCATATTTCTTGCGAAGATATAAATAACACTTCAGGTTAATTATTAGCCTGTTTTATTTTGTTTAAACATAAATACTCCTATATGTCTGATAGCATATATGGAGAGATCTACTTCTTTCCGTGATCACTATCATCAGAATTTCAGGATCTTGTAGTGCATCATGCAAAAGAGGCTTCAGAGTGCTTTCTAATTGCAGCCATTACTAGGCGCATTAATTTGAATAACATTCATTCATTACATATTTGTATGAAAACCTTTGTAATAGTCACATTGTTCATGGTTTCTATAATGGCTTAAAATTGTATTTCAAAATGACCACTTGTTGTTGTCAGTTTCAGCAGAAGTCTAATTAATAAATGATGAAATCTATTTAATGGAATTACACAAAGGTATGTGGTAAAGTCCTTTTGTTTATACCAATTTTGTTTTGTTTAATAGAATCGAAATCTTACAGGAATTTTTAGAACAATGAATAGCGTGAAAAAAAGTAGTGTTTTTTGCTTTAACTGTTACAAAAACGTATTTGTGTGCATGATAACAATTTAGCACAAAGAGTGTTCTTGCAAATTACTTATTACTGATTGAAAAAAGTACTATTTTCTACAATATACTTATGAGCATACAATAGACATGATTACTTTTGTTCTTATTTATGGAAGCAGAGGAGTGCCAATTGTTGTTTCTAGGTAAATTCTGTATTTCTTGATAAAATCCAAATTTCAAAATACAAAATCTGATGTCCTTATCCAGTTGATAAAGTTTTAGATCAAATAAACAATTGGAAAACCTTTATCAAGACATAATTACATTAAATCACTGTGGAAGAGCAGTGGAATTTCATACCATTGCCTGAAGCAGTGCTCAGAAGTCACTCTTCCACAGTGGATATAAATTGGATATACACATTATATATACTTCATAGCATCACGTATAAACTAAATAATAATCTAATTAAAATTTTACAAAAAATATTATATACACTAAATAATATAATACAGTTTAATAAAGTATCTTATTGTTATGCTATGTTCAGTGAGGTCATTAAATATAAGTATATAATAGAAACGTGGTATCTATTAGCAACAATAAAATCTTGTAGATGTGGCTGTCATCATCTGTTATTAAAATTAAAAAGTTAATAAAGAATAATGAAATTGAAGATTACACATTCATTGAAACAGTTTATTCTCTTATTAACAAATCTTCTGTTGTGTATTGTCATATTTCTAATTTGAATCATGTGTCATTAATAATGTTATAAACAGCTATACTCATGATGATAATCAAATAGCCCTAAAGTGAGTACACCTTAATACACATTAACATTTATTTCAAAATTGAAGAAGGAAGCATCCCAAAATCAAAATGGAGACTTCAATTCCTGAAATGTTAAAAATTATTTCTTATATTTGTTATCATCTCAAAAAGTTGAGGAGAGAGCTTTCCCAAAAATACAACAAAATGGCGGTCAAAAAAGATTTGTGGTCAAAGTCTCACAGAAAGGTTAATTTTCAAATATTTTCTAAGCACAACTATTGAAGAAAACAACATTATCGTTTCACCCCTGCAGCCATTACAATGCATGTCAATGTCAGTTCACTCACTCACTCAATTGATTTGTATTGATATGCAACATGTGATTTTTAAACAAAAAACACTGTGTGAAATTCAGATTTCTTACTAAAAATTAAATTGCAATAGAATTGAACTTTGAAATTTCAATTTATTAGCAAAATTGTGATTTGAATGATATGGAAATCACAATTTAGGATATTAAAATCAAGATTACCTTAAAAGTCTTAATTTTCGCGAGACTTAAATTTCGCGAATTTCGCGATTTTTAAAAAAAAATGCGAAATTAAAAACTCGAGAAATTTTTCAAAAGTCGCTTGTTCGCGAAATTAAAAACTCGTGAAAATTTTCGAAAAACACTCATTTCAAGAAATTTTCATAATAGTACAGTATCTATTACAAGGGAGTTCCTTCAGTGTAACTTTCGGAAAAATTAATGAACGATTTCAGTTAAAAAACAAAATAAATTTTTTAGTACAGTCAATTTAAATAAACTGTCGAGTTGGATTGGACGGAAACTGCATTAACTTTATCTGAATAGAACATCCCTTGAATCATGGTGTTTTTATTTGCGCAAAATATCCTTTTCTAAATCTCAGTGTCTTGAGTAAAATATTTCTATTTTGGAACGATTCGCGAAATTAAAAATCCGCAAAATTTTCCGAAAATTTCGAATTCGCGAAATTTAAAACCCTTAAAAGGGTTTTTTTTGGCCTTCGCGAAATTAAAACCCCGCAAAAATTAAGACTTTTAAGGTAGAACTTGAAATTCAAATTTTGGATTTGATAATAAAGAAATTCAGATTTTGTTTTTAGAACTTTAAAATTCGGATTTTTAAGTCTCCAATTTGGATTTCGTACTTTTGATATGCAGATTTTATCAATAAATTTGAATTTTGCACTAAAAAACGACTGGCGCTCCACTGCTTTCATATTTATTTGTTGAAACATAACAAACTTTACATTTAAACAGACAGGTATACAGCAACTTAAAGTGAAAATGATGTAAAAAGGGACTTTCTAACCGTGCAAGAATTTTTAACAAAGAAGTGAGATTTTTTAACAAAGAAGTCTTGCTTATTATTGGTGAAGAATAAGAGTAAAATTCACAAAACGAAAAAAAAATATGTGTAAATTTGGACAATGACATAAGAGGTTTGCAATGTTTGTTTAAAAAGCCCACACAGTGGGCTTAGAAGTTCAGGGTTTTAGTGATTTGTTTTTTTTCTTATGAGCGTATATATTTTAGAATTAGATAATGATTCTGCACTTTTTTGTACCTAATTAACCTTATTTCAACCGGGCTTTTTGGCCAAAATTATTTCTGGGGGCGGATTCCACCCTACTTCCATAACTTTTGAACGACAGGTAATATAGCGTTGAAACTTGACAGGCTCGTAGTGTATCATAAAAAAAAAAAATTGGATTTTTTTTTTTTTATGACGTCAGCATTTTTTCGATGACGGCATCACAAATATTTTTAGATGGAAAATTTTGCATGTGTATTTTGTTAGAATTACGATTAAAAGAGTTCTAGATAATATTTTTCCATTCTGATTGCGGTTTTTGACAAAAAAGGATTCACAAAAAGAATTTCCAAATACCAAAATTATCATCCGAAATTCCGAATTCAGAAGAATTGGGGAAACCGGCTTAGTCATGTGACCAAAACGTTCAAAAATCTTTCTTTCAACATTTTATGTAACTTGACTAAGTTTCATGTTATAAGTGTTATTCAAACACAAGTCATTGCAAATAATAAATTGTTGATTTATATGAGATTTCCCTATGTAGAAATAGGTAGTCTCAGCTTATGATTATATTTTTGATCTGCTGATGTAATCAAGCTCAAATTTTAACAATTTATGTCTTACAGATAGTTGGAAAATGTCTCAAACTTTCAATACTATTGCTTAAGTGGTTCAGACGTTATTAAAAAAGTGACAGGGGGGGGGGGGAATATTATTCAAAAAGACTGAAAAAATACCAAAAACAACAATATTATTTATTGTAGATTCTGAACATATAATAAAACTAATAATATATCTTCATATAAATAAGATGGAAATATTTAAAAGAGTGCTGAAAAGGTTTCTGAAAGGTTTCTTGAAAATGAAGGTAACTTTACTACCCAAACTTACATTCCAAAATAATTATCTGAGGAAACTTCACATTTGATCATTTCTGAAGATCCAGCAAATCTTAATTAAGTTCTCCCCCTCTTGATCAGAATTCTTAAAGTAGTGGGCCCATTAATTAATCAAATACAAACAAATCATGCTGATGACCATCATAAACTAGATACATGATAAAATAGCAATAATGAAATTTCACTGTTTGGACAATTTTTTCTGATAATTAGGACTATTTAAGACATTTGACACAATTTTTTAGCTCAATTGGGTCAAAATCCACTATTTGCCCCAGGGTTTTAGATCCGTGGGTCAGGCCCAAGGTGGCCAAAAAAAAAAAAAAATCAATTAAGTTAGCTGTACGGTTCCTTCTCAAGTATTTATAGTTAATTAGACCATCTAACAGAAAATTGTAACAAAAATATGCATTAGAGAGATTCCTTTGAAAATAATTTGCTTCTTTATCAATTTTGTGCTGTTATAATGCAATATAATGTTGAAAGAACATACAAAATCTCGATTTTCCTTTGGGAAGTCCATTTTGGGTATGTTGGACCACTTAACATATGGCCAAATAAATTTATACTGTTACTTTTTATGCATTTACAGTATCCAGAAATTAGCTGTACGCAAAATTCTAGAATAGCCCAAAAACTTGAAAAATGCTGTCTTTTTTGGCTATTTTGGGCCTGACCCACAGACCTAAAACCCAGGGGGAAATAATGGATTTCGACTTAATTTAGCTAAAAATTGTAACACTAATATACACCAGAGAAATTCTTTTGAAAATAATTAGCTTGTATCAATCTTGTGCTGTTAAATGCAATTTAAAAAAAAAACTTACAAAATCTCAATTTTCTTTTTTTAAAGGGGGGTCTTGGTCAATTTTGGGTCCATTTTGGGTATATTAGACTACTACCATATGACCAAATAAATTTATACTGTGACTTCTTATGCATTCACAGTATTTTAGACCATCCAGAAGTTAATTGTATGTAAAATTCTAGATTAATAAGCCAAACCCCTTGAAAATACTGTTTTTTTTTTTTACTATTTTCATGTCTACTATTTTCATGTCTTAAACAGTTCTAATTATCAGAAAAAATTGTCCAAACTTAAAAATTCAAAAATTGCTCACGCAGTTTACACCCTATCAGAGTCTTAGTCGAGTGAAATCACCACAAATGCTGGTACCGATCAGGTTATGACCCATATCTTTTGATTTACAGGAGGTATGAAGTCCAAATTTCGTCCGTATGTATAGGGTTAAAATCTTGTTAAGATCCTATTTAAATTTTAAGATTTTGAGGCTCTTATAAGATCTTATAGGATCTTACCAGATCTCATAGGATTTTAAAAGATCTTATAAAGATCCTATTAAGATTTTCAACAGGGTTCCCTCCTCTTAATGTTTTTTCAGAGAATTTCAAAGCAATCATTAAAAAAACAGTATAATACTCGTTTGCTTCAAGCGGTGAAAAGAATATGCGACAACTGTTCTAGAACCTTTCTATATAACATATAAATAGCAGTTGGAAGGAGAAAATAACATTTTATCCCTACATTCAACGTATTTCTGCAAGCGATACAAATAAACATGTTCTTGCTACTTACAATATCACCGGCAAAAAATATCTGGGCGGGTAGGGCACAAAAATACGCCACAGTTAGAAAAAATAGTGTTGCGGGCCCAATTTTTTAGTTTTTTGGCTTTGTAGATGCTATTTAAATAGGAATTGAATAAAAAACAACTGAAAACAGTTAGATTATGATGTGCCGTACCCTGATTTTTTTTTCGATGGGAAAACGCGGATAAATTAAAGGGAGCCAATCTACTTGCTATTCTATATACAACATATTTTGCTTCTTTTACCGAAAATATTACCCAAAAAGCTTTGCAGATAGCATCCACAGGTCGATTTGAAATTTTGAGATGTGAAGAGGTGCAATCCAATAAGTCAGTTGTAGACTGGTTGCTTCCTATATCAGGACAACTAGACTTTGGTGGTTAGAAATCTCCAAAAAGAAGTCCTTCAAGGCACAATCACATCGCTTGTAAAAATTTGAGAACAAAAATTGGTGTTATATATAATATATATAAAAAAGTAAGGCGATGAGGGTACCTTTTTTACTTTTTTCTGCAAGGTATATACCTAGGCAACACATTAGAAATAGTTATAGGATATGAACATGGATGGAGGCCTTAACCAGCTCGAAATTCACATGAGGAATCATCTAAAAACCAATTAAGTACCGAAACAAGCCCTACAGACTTCTCTTCTCTTAATGTTTTTTCAGGAGAACTCCAAAGAAATCATTAAAAAACGGAATTCATTTACTTCAAGCGGCCAAAAGAATATGCCAAAACCAGCGATAGTAGCGAGAGAAAAATAAGCGAGACAAGAATATTTTAAAATGGCGGCCCGTACGGAAGTGAGCAAAGGTGTTTATTTGTATTGCTCGCCGAAATACGTCAAAGGTAGGGATAAAATGTTATCTCTTCCTTCCAAATGTTATTTGTATGTTATGTAGATCGATTTTTATTTTTTAGTGCCGGAGCAAAACGTCCTTTCTTCGGCAGACATTTTGTTTGTAAATCAAAACATTGACAAAGTCGATATACCAGTCGACATCTGTGACATAGATGATGGGTAAATTAATATAGATTGGCTGGGGGAAGATATATATTTATGGAAAGAAGCTTTCTGAAAATGTGAA
>JAULBZ010003336.1:0-16626 GCA_032360805.1 Neoturris breviconis
TTTTTATCCAATTGAAAATTCTGAATTTTTGCTCGAATTTTGCCTTGTCTCAAATATTTATGTGATTGCTTGTAGCATCTATACTTCGGAATTTGAACAAGTGTTTGGTCACTTGGTAGTCCAAGATGTCGGATGTTTTTGGATTTTTTTTGTTGTTCTTATTCTTGCTTGAAAAACATTCTGACAAATTATGGAGAGAAAAATAAAATCCACAAAACAATTTATTTTTTAGCCCAACCGGTTTTTCCTTGATGTCGTCATCATAAGTGGTGACGTGATCACAAAAATGATTATGCAAAAAAAATTATTATGGGTTGACCCAACTTTCTGGAAAAAGAGTTAAACCAACATCCAAAACAACTTCGTGACTTTTGCTTTGTTTTCAACGTTGGTGACGGCGCGTGCTTAATGAGAGCGATTTTTCATTTATGATTTAACAATCTGTATTGCAGTGGATATGATTAAATCCTAGCCGATTTGCTTTGTGTATAAGCTACCTATTACCGTCCGTAAATGGAATGAAGATAATCATTCGTCAGTATACAGATATATACAGTATTCGGTAGTCTGTGTTAACTTATTAACCCTATCCAGGCCTGGATTTTTGAGGCTCTTTTGTTGGAACCATGGTGTAGTGTTAAAACTTTCCAGAAAGTTAGATCAACACTTAATGAACATTTTAGCAAAATACTTTTCTTGATGGCGTCATTACTCACGATGACGTCATCATGGAGAAACAGGTAGTACACAAAAAAAAAATTGGAGATTTTTTTTTTCTAAACTATATACTAAAATGATTTTCAAGCAAAAATAAGGAGAAACATTTTTGAAAAAACAATTTACTACCACCTGTCAAAAATACGGTTGCTAGGGGCACTTTAAACTCATCCTATCAAACGAATGTCTGATAACCTCTATTAATTATTTTAGAGTTCCCTCCTTATGATAATCAGAAAATACAACAGAACTTGACTATGAGATCAGTCTGTAAGTCCAAAAATAATGACGAAGGAGAGTGGTATGTAAAGAAGATTGCATTTTTTTTATTTTATTTTATTTATTGTTTTATTTATGGAGAAAGAAACCATTAGCTAGATAGTCAAGTTAGTAATCTTCTCCCGCAAACTCCATGAGCATCTGCAGCTGACAATAATATAGCTGAGTCTATCTTTATTATTAATTGAAATTCGTATCTCCTTCAAAGCAAGCCACTTTTACTTGTCTAAACTTTTTAATCAATGTTCTTCTACTGTTTGGCACGATAAAGATGTAAATAAACACGTCAGATATGTAGGAGAAACAATACAGATATTGAATACCAGCGAGTTGTTGTTCTGATAATTTTACGTTCATAATTGAATCAAAAAAGTATATTTGATCAGGTATTAATGTGAATAAGATGAATGTAATGATGATTAATGTTGGTGCGAAGAATCCCTTCTTAACTGTTCGTAGATGTCTGCCTCCAGTTTCAGAAGAAATTGTGTTACTTGGTAATTCCTGCATAACCATTCTATGTTGACGAATCTTTTTATAAACATATCCGTAAGTGAAACATGCAAGAAACAGGAATATAAATTCAACAATAGGGTATGCATATAATGTTGTTATTTCCACTACACCATCTATTTTTGTAACAGTTAAATGAATAATTATTCCAAATAAAATACAGCAAATCCAGGTAGCTGCAACGATTAACTTTGTTTTTTTCTCTGAACACATTAAATGATAACGTATATTCAGATAAATAACAAGAAACCTATCTGCAGTTATCAAAATTAAAGTTAAATAAAATGCCATTGCAAAGGTTGTCCATGCATATAACAATACATAAAATTGAGGTTTTAGTAGAGAACATAAAGAAAATATATCGTAAAATACCGAACAGATGCATATAGATAATTCAGACAAACTTAAACTCATCGTGAGTATAATTTGCGTTTTGTTTTCCATCGTTGTTTTCTTTGTCTCGTATAAAATATAAAGTCCAAATAAATGACCAAGAGCAGTTGTTGCATACAGCGATAGATGTATGTAAATTAGCATCACGGAGAAAATATTCCTTATATGTATGCTCTTGTGATGTACAATCAGTATAGTCTTGGTGCTATTAGCAAATCTAGCAAATTGTCTATATGTGATTCTATATGTGAAACATAAAATAATGTATCATGTTAACTTTTTCAATTAGATTTTGATTTAATAAGGAGCCAAGATTTGAATTTATATCTTCCATAAGCAATTTCCACCTGTCATCTATCGTAAAAAGCACTCTATAATGGCACAACTACAGCTACTTCAATATTTATGAGAAATAAAAGCTTACAAAGGATGAACGGAACCGCTGGGAATAAAAGTTTCTAAGAAAGATGTTTTTAAATGTGACTTTTTAAATTTATTTAGCTCGTTTTCAAATATGACTACAACTTTGACCCCAGGGTCTATTCTCTGTTACAAGAAAACGCTAGGGTCGAGGTGTAATAAGAACAGTGTATATAAAAACAGTATACACTACTCAAGAATACGTTTTTACTCTTAAAGTATTATATAAAAAACAAATTTTAAAGTAAAAAAGTAAACTGAAAGAAAACTGATGTTTGTAAAGCACTCTCTTTGTTAATTCTTTCGAAATAAAACTCCTAGCAATATTATTCAATCTTCACGATATCCTGAGTCGGTTTTAGTTTTGGAGATTTCTTGATTTCTGCAACATGGAAAGATAATATTAAAAATATTTGAAGGATCTAATCATAGTCGTTATTTCTTTATACCCAACATCGTTCCCAAGATTTCGTTCCACATATCGATTGTGATACGGCGTGGAGTAGATATTTCTCTTCTCCACTTCGTCCCACGATTACACAGTGTAACGATGCCTTGGGAACAAGGTTGGTTAATACACCAACAACTTTTGATATCTGGTCAAATCAAATTTGAAAACTCGACAAATTATGTTGATACAGGAAGCTTAGCACCCAGACTCTTTGAATAAGTACCAATTTTCATGCAGTTTGTCTTGCCAATGAAAGTTTAAGTTCTGAATTTATGTACGAATTTCCATTTGAAAATGTTTGAAACATCTGGCAGCTAACGGATAATAACAGATATTGCCTTAAATCAAGGAAACTTCCTTGCTTAAATAACAACTAGAACAACCTCGTTTCCAGGGCCTTAGTTTCTGGAAACGAGTTTGTATCTTAAAATAATAAAATTATAAAAAAGGTATTTGCTAGTTTACTAGTTCCAGTGGGCACACGACTTTCTTTTTTGACAGGTCGTTTTTCTAGCATAAGCATTAATAATGATACCATGGAATACTCGTGAATCTCGTTTCCAGATTTTATTTTTTTGTTTTAACAAGTAATCTATCAATAACTCTAAAGGTGGATCTACACTAGGGGAATTAGTTTGCGCAAACAAACCTTCCTGGGGAATTTGTTAGCGCGAATACACTTTTTACGCCCACTAAGTTCGATAAGCGCCAAACTATAAAAGCTAAGTTACATTATTTACAATGTTTGTTGCAACTTAAAAGATTTTATTTTTATTTACATCGTAGACAAAGCTTTAATTCGATAAATCACAAAAAAGAGACGGTTTTAAGTAAGCAAAGTGTACTTGGACAGAAAACAGAATGGTAAACCATATGCTTGTAAATGATCTAAAATTGATAGACCGTGAAAACTTGTTTTAATTATATGAGGATGTCACCAAGAACCTTTGAGCGACTGTTTTATTTTTAATTGCCCTTTTAATTTCTGAGACAAACTAAAATGAGAGAACCCATTGGCCCAAATAAATGGCTGGCTGTAATAGCCTAGCAAGAACAGAGACCGTTCAGGATTATGTTAATACCAAAATATCCAAAATAACTCAAAACCTTAGTAAAAGTTAGGATAAGTCACCAAATTTTAACACCAAACTATTAATAGGAAAAACGTTATCGCAAAATGAATATGCCGCGGGCACACCCATGGTCACACCCATGGCTAATAGGGTTAACCCTAGTTTACCTGAGAGGGAGGACAAAAATGCCTTCCGTGTCGGATTCTTTTTAATATCTCTAGAACCATTTATGCTATGCGGCTGAAACTTTGGGACTTTTAATATCTGTAAATTACGAAAATTTTGACGAAAACAGCATGTTTGATTCTGAAGATAGTTCAAGATAATAAAAGTTCGAATTATCCGGTGTTCGAGTTACCGGAAGTTCACTGTATATCCAAACGACTTGATGTTATATGATTTGTGATGACTCGATTCCGCTAGGGTACCATTTTATTTCGAATAACTTTTCTGTTGTAAACACTGACGTCTTGAAACTTGGTCACAATTGGTATATTCCTAATTTACACATTTTCGGAAATTTCCATAGCTATAACACGTGATCTTCAATATTTATTGGTCATTTCTCAAAACCACTTTTTAAATTGCCCATAAAATTCTTATAAATGCAAAAAATGTAATTGTCAATAACTCATTTAATATTTATCAAATAGCCTTCAATATCGTTGACATAACAATTATCACGACAATTTGTCGTGACGTCATTTGGTGACGTCATGACGGACATTTTGACATTTTGGTGTTTTTGCTAATTTTGGCGTCCTATCCTGACTGAACTACAGTATTTTATGAAAAACCCGGAAGATATGTTATAAAGCATAGTATTTCACTATGTAGCAAGTTGGCTTTATGCAATTAGGCCGACCACCGACTGGCCACTTACCACTGACAATCAACGATCGGACACCTATTACTTACCGATCATCTACCGACAATACAATTGATTGTTGACTAGGTACAATAGCGCAAATATTTTTTTCTCCGACCATCTTTAAAATATTTTGTATGTAAGTCAAAGTTTCATTATAAAGAAACTATTAACCCTATTCAGTTTTTGTATAGCAGGGGTGGAGGGGGGAAGGGGGAACAAATAACTTGTGATAGAACCATGCTGTAGTGTTGAAAGTTAGATCGACACTTAATTAACACTTAAGCAAAATAAATTTTTTGATGACGTCGTTACTCATGACGTCATAACGGGAAAACAAGTGGAGCAGAGTATTTTTTTAGGCGTGAATTTGTTTTTTCCAAACTATTATATACCAAAATGATTTTCAACCAAAAATAAAGAAGAAACATTTTTTTTTGAAATTTATTTATTACCCCCTGTTAAAAATATGGTTGCTAGGGAAAATTTATCTGTGGTTACTAAAAAAAAAAAAAAAATAATAATATCCTAGATAAATTGTAGGACAAGTCATAAAATTTGTAGTTATTCACTTTGTGCCGTCTTTACTGCTGACTTTAAACAAGTTTTTGCACCCTGGAAATAACATTTAACCCTATTTGACCTGGGGGATAGAATCGTGTAATCCTTTAACTTTCGTCTTGTCATTTGGTTTAGTGATACTCTACAACTGCTCGGGAAAATAAGCTGATACTGTCGGACTTTCCCTAACTCCTTATTGGCCATTTAAAAATGTAAAATAAATTTGAACTTTACACTTGCGTTTCATGGTACCACAGTTTTGACTTTGTTGTAAGTCATTCGTTTCATTTTTTTGATTTTGTGCCACTTATCAATACCAATAATATACTGTCAAAAAATGTCTGTACCTTCGAATTATTGTTTCTCTAACATTTGGTGCTAAGAAAATATAAATAAACGCATCAGATAAATACGAAAAAACATACAGAAACTGTATGAACACGTCTTGTTCGTGTGACATATGTATATTACAAATCGAGTAGTAAAAGTATACCTGGTCGGGTATGATCGTGAATAAGACAAACATAATAATAATTAAAGTTGGCACAAAAAACCCTTTCTTTGCTTTTTGTAGTTGTTGTTCTTTATATATATCAGGATCAGAATATACCAAAGGTACTACAATGCATTCTTTTCTTTTCTGTCGAATCTTTATATAAACATAACCGTATGTGAAACCTGCAATGATTAAGAATATAAATTCCACTACTGGATATGAATATAAAGTTGTCACTTTTTTTAAATCGATCGGAGTATACACATATACTAAATGAATTGTAACACCATATAGTATGCAACACAACCAGGTAAATGTAATGATGTACTTTGTTTTTTCCTCTGTACAGAAGACATGGTATCGTATATTTAAATAGATAACAAGAAATCTATCAATAGTTATTAGGATTAGGTTAAGGTAATATGCCATTGCAAATGTTGTCCATCCATATAACCATGCATATAATTGAGGCTCTGTTACAGATTGTATTTCAAAACAAATATATAATACAGAACAACTACAAATAAGAAATTCAGATAAACTTAAGCTCATGGTAAGTAATATTTGCGTTTCATTTTCCATTGTTTCTTTCTTTGTTTGATATAATATATAAAGTCCAAATAAATGGAATATAGCAGCTATTGCATATAAGAAAAGGTATATGTAAATTAACATATTGATATTCTGTATTATACTGCTACCATTCACTTGTCTATGAAAGTTATCAGTATACTGTGTATAATATATATTATTACTAGCCAATATGAACTGTTCTTAATCGCACTTCTTCATAATGAAGATTACGACAATCGTACCTATGTTTACATATGTGTTATTAGGATTACTCCTGCAATGGAGAGTGTTCGATTTTGAAATGTTTGATAATACGTTCTTTTATAAAATTTAATTCATTAAAATGGAAACTTTTCATTATTCAGCTGTATTGATCATTTTCCGCAGTTTAACTGTATTTTACACGAGTTATGTAGTAAATATGTCACACATTCAGAAGAGGGAGGAGGGTTGTGTAAAAATATCCAACTCCATAACCTTTGATTTAAATATTCTAGAAGGTTTAATATTAGCCCAAACTTAATTAATTATAAGTAGCTACTTTCAATTTATATAAAAACATTTCCCCAAACGGCCAATATGTTGCTGATGTCAGCATTTTTTTATGCAAAAACCAAGAATTTTCTTATATTTCTTCTTACAACATAACATTTGTGCAAAACACTAAAGTTCTAACAATAATTGATAGTTACTCTTTATAAAATGATTTTGAAATAAATAAAGTTGATATCTGGGGCGTTACAAGCTAAAAATACCCATACAAAATCGTCCATTTATTTCCGTAAATATTATTAAAGTAGGATTAATCAGTGGCCAACTTGAATGATGTATATAAGATCATCTGTAACCCATTCACTAACTCTGAAACCAAGCAAGACTGTGTACTTTTCATCGCCCTCACATAAATTAGCCATTTCTTTGTGATTCATAAAAGAAAAGTATGAAACTGACTGTAACACTGTGAAACTGACTGTAACACTGTGAAGTAGATTATTTTTGTCATTGAAACAACGATTTTTTTTAATTTTTGTGTTAATTTATATGCAGGGCGTAGCCTGAGCAGATGTTTAAAACAACACTGCTATCATGCTTTCAATCTTGTCATATCTGGGTTTTCGTGTTTTCGTTACACACTGTATTCCATCTTTGTACTCAGTAATTTCCCTCTTCTGCTAATCTGAGTTTTGAATTTTATTAGTAACTATTTGTCTGCGTTTCTATGCACTATTCTCTTGACGTCATTAATATTATTTGCAACATTAAATATATCGAATGACGTGATTAAATAATTTATTAGCCAACAACAAAAGCTTGGAAGGCTCATAGTCGTCAAAAACCTGTTCAAAGTATACAGGAAAGACGCTAGAACAACGTTGAGAACATATTTAATGCGGACTTTGAACAAGTTTGTGCCTTCTGAGAGTTTTTTTTCTCTAAAAAATTCTTCTTATTAAAATTCTTATGTGTAGGAAATCCTCGCCATAAAACTTTTCAAACTCTTAGCTTGTTCTGATAAGCTAAGACAGGATGAAGAATATCTGGATTTTGTGTCCTGTTTATCATACACTCTTCTCTGCAGAGACTTAATTTTTGATGAGGGAAGATGAGTGTTTAATATATATTTACTTGTTTACACGAGGTCTTTTAAAAATAATTTTTTTTTGTTAAAAATGACACATAATCCTATCGTCAATTTGGATCTTTACGAATCTGCATTTGAGTCGCACACACTAAACTCCCTACTAGCCAAAGGTCGGAATGTTGTACAAATTAAGAAAAAGAGTGAATGGCAAGAAAAAGGTTTAGTAGATGAACTATTGCTCATAGCACAGTGAAGTTTGAAGCTTCATTCTTCCTCATTGTTGGTGGTGAGCATCTTTACTAAAAATAAATAAATAAAAATATTTCGATTAGTTACTATAAGAGCCTGGGTGTACAGAAGGTGGAAAAGGTGGTCCGGAAAACGGGAAACAGGGGTAACTTCAGAAGGCACTCCACCGCAGTTTATTTTTATTTTATTTCTTTTGCTAGCTCTACAAAATTGGCTTTTTTCATTTTTAGACATTCCATCCACCGCAGAGTTTTTATTTTTTTTGCGGTATTTCAAGATTGTTTTTATTTCATTTTTGGGCACTCCACCGCATATTTTCTTGCTGGCCGTCGCGTACGGCTTAGTGGAGGAGAGTGCTCTTATTTCAAACTATGTCTTTAGTAGAAGACTGCAGATGTTCAAGACGGAGGTTTTTCTTGTTATGTATTAACATTGGTTTACCGAAAAATTAAAGCAAAAAAAAGACATTGTATTGATAGAAATTGGCATCACATGCTGTCATGTCAATTTCAATTCGATTTCTACCAATGAAATGAAGTATGTTGGCTTTCGCAGATAATTTTTCGCCTCGTGGAAAGCAACCTTTAGTCGACACTGTGCGATATAACATAATTCCTCAACAATTGTGTGATACTTTAGCCTCATTCTTTCGCGTAAATGTTTCCTGTTATTTCCGACTACTCTCTTACATCATAAAGAATAATAAGATTAAAGGTTGATTTTAATTAAGCGTAAAACTTCTACGTGAAGAAGAAATTCTATCGGTTGGAAATGAAATCAAACGATGTTGTTAATCCTCACTCTTTTGTGGGGGTCGGTCATGGTCTTCTTAGTGAGCAAAGACTTGTTCAAAGTCCACAGTAAAGACGCAAGAACAACGACTTCGACGTTGTTTCAGCGTCTTTACTGCTGACTTTGAACAAGTTTTTGCCCTTTGGGTTATGGCAATATTAGCTATATTTAACCTCTAGGAAAAGAAAAACTTTTGACTGTTAAAATATTGACAATACGATTGACCGCGTCATATATACGTTAAATATAAATTTACATTTCATTTATTTGGAATCGCCACAGCTTTAACCCTATTCATGCCGGGCTTTTTTGAACATTTCATGGCCGTGGAGGGGGGGGAGGGGGCGGATTTCTTTTCAACGACTAATAATATAAGAATGACACTTGGCAGGCTAATAGTGTATCATGAAAGGAACAAAACGGCAGCAACTATTTTTTGATGATGTCATCACAAATATTTCGAAATAGCATATTTTCCCCAAAATCAGTATATTCTTAGAAATATGATTAAAAGAGTTCTAGAGAAAACTTTTCCATTCTGTTTTCAGTTTTAGACAGATATTTGGTTGATCTTTAACATTTTTTAACAAAAACATTGCAAAATACCAAAAATATCATCCGTAAATCCGAAATAAATCCCCTCCCCCGGCCTAAATAGGGTTAACACATATGACCTATCAGACTTGATTATAAATTGACAAAATTCATGACCAAAATAAGCTCATATATAAAAAAAGGTATAAGCGATGAAACAATATGGTAAAGCGAGGAAGATAGTAGTAAATAGCTATGAATAACGAAAATTCCACGAAAACAGAGATGGTGAAAGATATGGAAAATATCGTTGATATGGTGAATGATATGACAAAATCCTTACCTGGATACGTACAAAACTTTCATTTATAATCATGCACTTTAGCCTACTGTGTCTAAGCATGGTCTGAGAGGTAGTTGAAGAACATACAAAAACAAAAGACAAATGTTATCAATTATTTTACTTCAGCTTGTGATGATTTATAAATTTGCAAAAATTTTATTTTAAAATTATTCGTGTTTGAAAATGTTTTTTCCTTTTCTTTTCTTATTTATGTTTAATGCCATTGTAAATACACACAATATTGAATTTGTAAAAAAGTAGATTGAGGGTATAATTGATTGCTAACAGGAGAATAGTCGTCATCTGCAATTTCACAATTTTTAATTTATGCAATAAATTAATATAAGTCATATATTAAAACTACGACAGTCTTTTCAAATAATTCATAATAAAGAGATTCCACGGTATAGCTAAGAGCGCGCACCGGCAAATCTGAATTTGAGAACAATACAACGGCTGTAAACACAACAACTCGTATTTCAATAGAACGAAGTTGTTCTTCCTTCCCTTTTTCAACTTCCTTGATAATACTTATAGCATGAAACTTTGCCAATTTACAAAAAGATCTCAAAAGAAAGATTAATTTCTTTAAATAACCTTTACGTAGCAAAGTAATTGGTGCAATACAAGCCCGAGTGCGACAATGAGGACCAATACATTGACGGAGTCAGGACCTCTTGATTTAGTATTGCATTTATTAGCGGGCAGAATATTTTAACCCTAGTAGGTCAAGGCATTTTTGATGGTGAAACATTTTTTATAACTGTTGAACGGATTTTGCTAACTTCGTGAAACCTGGTATGAATGTGATGGACTCATTAAAAAGCCATTTTGACATAATTGTTCTACGCTTTTGTGAGAACGCTTTTTATAAAAATATATAGATATACACAGACATAGCATTACAGTACAACAAAACATGTATTTATTTATATTTATTTATATATATATACATATATATTTATAGGCACATGGGATGTATAGAAGTATAAAAGGATCCTTGCATTTTTTTATTATTGGAAGAATCTAGGTGTTCTAGAATTACCTCTTTCAGGATTTGTTCTATTCTATTAGATTGCCTCCTTGCTTAATTAAAGTAAAATATATTATTTTGACATTCTAAATCAGAGTTTGCTCTATTCTCAGAAATCCAATCCCTATGGAAGAATAAAACATTTAGATGGCATTCTAATTTGTTTTAAGGGTAGACGAATAATTGAAAAGGGGATATTATCTCTTTTGTCACATACCTTTAAGATTCCTATCTTTGATGTGGCATGAGATGTGGCATCCGGCCCAGTGGCTAAAAATTCAATTTGTATAGCTCCATTCACGGATACTGTATTGCAATGCACAGATTGTATATGGAGCAATGTGTCTGTATCCAAGACTCTTATATGCTATATGATATATAGAAATATTAATTGGATATTCATTAAATATGTGACGTTAAACTTACATCGAAAAGTTTAGGGTATCTCCTCAATTAGGTGTGATTGTCATTAGAAATTAATTTCCATGACGCTCCAGGAGAAGCAATACAATTAATTTCCTTGAAACAACGCAAAAACGACTACGAGAAGTCGGAATGCCCTTGCTTCCACGGAAAATAACAGCAAAATCGCATTGATGTGTTTGTTTTATCTGCAATGCGTACTCAGTCTTTTCAGGAAATAACAAATGATGAACATTTACCTTCTAATATTATTGAATGGATAAGTAGATTATGATTTAGTGAGACAGAAAAAATAATTTTGCTTTTCTAATCTGTCGGATTAAAGTTGCTCTAACATTTGCAGCTAAGAATATATATATGAAGGCGTCAGAAATATATGCGAAAACATACACAAACTGAATGCCAGTTTGTTGTGTACTTGATAATCGTACACGAAAAAGGGTTGAATAAAAGTACACTTGATCAGGTATAATCGTGAATAAAATAAAACTAATGATGATTAACGTTGGTGCGAAGAATCCCCTTTTTGCTTTCTTAAATGTTCTACTTTTCGAATTCGTATCAGAGGCAATGCTTAGTGCGTTTTTATTTCGGCGAATCTTTATATAAACATATCCGTACGTGAAGAATGCAATGGTCAGGAATATGAATTCAACTACAGGGTATGCATATAATGTTGTTATCTCCAATATGCCATCTATTTTTGAAACTGTTAAGTGAACAATTATTCCAAACAAAATGCAGCAAACCCAAGTCGCTGCAATGATGAACTTTGTTTTTTTCTCTGAACACATTAAAGGATAACGTATATTCAGATATATAACAAGAAACCTATCTGCAGTTATAAGAATTAAATTCAAATAAAACGCCATTGCAAAGGTTGTCCATGCGTATAACAATACAAAAAATTGAGGTTCTGGTAGAGAACATAAAGCAAAAATGTGATATAATAACGAACCAATGCAAATAAAGAATTCAGACAAACTTAAACTCATGGTAAGTAATATTTGAGTTTCGTTTACATTTGTTGCTTTCTTTGTCTCATATAATATATAAAGTCCACATAAATGAAAAATAACAGCCATTGCATACAGAGAGAGATATATTTGAGTTAGCATCACGGTTAATATCTTCTTTGTACAGTTAATATTACAGTTAATATCTTCTTTGTCTTGCTAAGCAATCTTATTGGATGTATGAATAATCAGCTTTTGGGTATGGATTGATATTTCATAAGTTACAATTTATTTTGATACTTTAATGTTTTCTCGTACAACAACTGGTTCTTTTCTACAATTT
Organism: Neoturris breviconis; assembly: GCA_032360805.1. NCBI lineage: Eukaryota > Metazoa > Cnidaria > Hydrozoa > Anthoathecata > Pandeidae > Neoturris > Neoturris breviconis. Next base: position 12,600 of record JAULBZ010003336.1, read on the forward strand.
AAATAGTTTGTTAAACTCTGTTAATCGCCGATTTAAATGAGTTTCGAAAACACCAGTTTTAATACTTTGTGCAATAAAATCAATCTTTGGAAAATGTATTGTAGCATGTATTAACTGCTGCAAACTAAGAAAAACAGAAAGATAAATATATATATCAGTAGCTAAACTGGAGTCATTCTTTAATGTGACAATACGTGAATAAATATCACTGTCAAGTATGAGCAATGATATCGCAGTCAATAAGCATTGCTTATGTTCGGGTACGATGTACCAAACAGTATAATAATGCCCTTAACAAAAAGTGTTAATAATTAAATTAATTAATTAGTAGGCAGAAATTCTTCTAATATATCCACTATGACTAACTTACATAATTGATTTAACATTCCCGTATCCAGCCTATGGTTTAACCCTATTAACACTAGGGGAAAGGTGGTGAGAAAGGGGGGGGGAGGGGGGAGTGCCCGCGGCATGTTCATTTAGCGATAATTTTTTCTATTAATTTTTTTGAATTTTCACGGTATTTTTCCGGGGGTAAGTAAATTCTGAGCAGGGGGTAATATTTTTGAAAATATAAAAAATAAAAAATAATTAAAATTACCTCTGGTGTTGTTAGGCTAATTTTGGGACTGGTATGTGTTAATTATGGAAGTACCAAATGAAATAAACAAAAGTATATAAAATACAGACCAGATTTCATATTTTACAGAGCAGATTGTATATATTAGAGACCACAAAACGACTGTTATTGATAAGTTACTACTGACTCCATCAAATCAAAAATATTTATAGTGAAATGTTTGTATTGAGTTTTTCTATAAGTCTGCCAAGTTTTATTTCATAAGCATTACCGGTTCGGAAACAAATGCTCACGGGCACTTTATACACCGCCCCCCCCCCCACCCCAGTCCCCGCCCTCCTAAGTCCAGTGTGAATATATATGGTTAAGTGACATGTCAGAGATCTCGCGCACTTAATGTTAACACATACTAATTACCACTATGATATGCTACAATAACAGTAACAATAACAATAAAGGTTGATTTACATTATGCGGAAGATTCCGCGCGCGTCACACACGCCGTGTGATTTTCCGCCAAATAAAATAATAATATTAAATAATAAATATTGGAATAATAATACTTAATAATTATATTGTGAAAATAATTCAGGTATGATTATTGCTTCTGCTTTTTCCGTATTCACTAAAACAAACGCCCCGAACATTATTTAAATTTATATTTATAAAGTCAACGTTAAAAAATTCTAAACTAATCAATCCAATATAGTTTGATATGCATTGTAGCTTCACGTACTATATATTCGTACACTAACGATATAATCATAGATTGACTTACATGTAAACTCGTTACTTGAAGTGAACATCACTGGATACGAATGCTCCCCATGGAGTTATCATTTAAGAGAACCATCTGTTCTTGTAATAAATAAATCCAAATCGCTAGAATAATAAAGTACATCTGTTTTTGAATCACAAACTTTCCGACCTTTCACTGAGTGTGAATACGAACAGAAAGAAAATCTTACTGATTTGTTTAAATCACGTGAGTAAATTAACGTCACTTTCACTGTTTTTGTTTAACGATATTTGTATATAACATATAACATATGATTATACAAATCTCTTGATATCCTTAATATATTTTATTTTTTTAACTCTTAAGTTTGTTCATTATTTATGAGGGAATTCCTTATTTAGTTTTCGTCGAAAATAAATAACAACTTGCGCATATGAATCCACTTTATAAACCCATTCGTCCGCTGTTTTTGAAATATACATAAATCCATATGTATATATTATTCATCCACAGGGTGGAGCCCGAGCAGATGTTTAAAACCGTATCATTATTTGTCATATGTCGACCAATTTTGTCGTTTGTTTGGTGTTTCATGTTATTTATAGCATATTCTCGTCTTCAATAAGATTTTAACCTTACGGAGTGCAAATCACTAGTAACTGAGTTGTAAATCTTGCAGATGCCGGATGTAAACACTAACGCTAAATTTCACCGTAGTTGTCATGGCATAGCAATATTTTCATATTCAAAACATTTAAACGTCATTTCGGATCACGTTGGTGCTTCCAACCTTCCACGGACAGAAAACGAAAGTGATCTTCTCAGCGAAGGCCCATATTGTAGAGAGATTGAAAGTAAAATTTAAATCACGACAGAGATCTCTGTTTCATTAAATCATAGTCACTAGAAGGGCCGTTTATTTTGATATTTCATTGTTTGCCGAAAGTATGTTAGATTTTAAGGTACGGCCTGAGCAAACAGACACACTTTTCAGAAATAAGATGTTGAAGATTTTGATGTTATTTTATCGGCTATCGAAGATAAAACCCAGGTGACCTGCCAAATGGTTATGAATCCCAACCAAAGTTTTCCATGCAGGGCAGGAATGCTATAGCCTACGTAAATAATAGAGCTCGATGTACCTCGGCCTATGCACAAATGTCACAGTATGCGTACTTTTTAGCAAAATAATTCTACTGAAGCTAAGAATTATAGACCAGTTAGTGTTCTGCCAACTGTATCAAAGGCATTTTCAGCTTTTCAAGCAATAATAGATATTGAGTTTTATTTTTTATTAGTGACTATACATCTGCACTTATGGACTAAGGCATATAAATTTCTGTTTGATTAACAATATAAGCACATGTGTCCGGCAGTTTCTTTTGTCTTTGTCTATTTGTGTCAATGACCTAAATCTTAGCCCGTAAATAGGAACAAACCTCTACTGTTGGATACAGAATTGCCGAACACACAGGCCGGTTTTTTCTTCCTTCAAAATAGTATTTCTGAAATTGCATTTTTAAGTTAAATATTTCTAAAAATAATGGTTTATCTTAATCCTCCATAAAATTTTAACGGATGCAAATTCTCTTTCAAATTTATACCAAAAGTACTTCAAGCTATAAACTACATTTTAGCATGAAAATAATTTGCTGGTGTCCTATGTTTCATATTTATGATGTATATCGGATTTCGTATTTTGTATGAGTATAATGTCTCAATACTAATAATGTCTTAATACTAATCTTAATTAATCACCATAATTAGACATAATGTTTTTCAAGCAAAAATAAGAAATAACTTACCACCTCTCAGAAATTTGGTTATTAAGGTATGTGTAACCCATTGAGTATGATGAAATGTATTAAGGTATGTGTAACCCATTGAGTATGATGAAATGTATTATACATTTTCACTTATTGCGCCAAAACTAATTTATTTTTCCAAATATTTTTTTTTGTATGAAAAGAGGAAATCTTAATCTACAACTTTAGTGTATTTTTTGGTAATTGTATTCTAGGAAGAAATGCATAAAAAAGCGCTAATTATTTTTAAAAATAGACCATTTTTCTTTTTTCGAATTTCTTCTTCGCATATATCACAGATGACACGTGCTCTAACAAAGTGTGTGCGAAAAACTGTTTTTTTCTAGTTTATTTGATATTTTCTGAATTCACGTTTTTTATTTTCAAACACTCAAACAAAGGCCTTCATATCTCGACAACCAACATAAGCAAGAACTTTCCGCACACACTTCTGCGCATGTTGAGTTTATCTTTCACGTGTCAAATCTTTGAAGGCAACCGACAATTTTATAGCGACTTGAAGCTTTTTTGCTAAACGCCTAATGTATTGCTGGAGAAAAACTTCAGTTTAAATGAAATGTAACTTTGCCTTTAAACTCTTCATCAAGCACCAGCTATCTGCAACGTCAGATTCTTTTAGACAAAAACATAATTATAGTGAGGTTCGGAAATCCCGAGTTGAGAAAACCGAGTTACGGGCCGAGTTACGAATATGACGTCATAATTCGAGTTATCTAACTTTTCGTAACTCGGGATTTATTATTACTGTAGACACAATAAAAATTCCCGGTAAATTTTCGAGTTCAATAACTCGGGAATTTTATAGCGATTAAAATTTCCGAGTTATTTAACTCGGGAATTTTAAGTTATTAGAATTTCCGAGTTATTTCAAAACTTTTTTAA
>JAULBZ010003337.1:0-16624 GCA_032360805.1 Neoturris breviconis
CTGGTCATAATACGTTTTTCGTGGCTACAAAGTATAGCCTTTATCTTAATTTCTACAATAGCATGCTAACGTTTAAACATCGTCAAAATAACGTCGCTTTTAGTTTGGTCTGTCGTCGAAATAACGTCACTTTTAGTTTAATCTGTCGTCAAAATAACGTCACATCCGATGACGTGTACCCATTTTGAAACAATTAGTCGCCAGAACTCATGTGCTATGCTATTAGTAAACTTTTCAATTGTTAAAAAAGAACGTAAGAAAACTCTGGAAGTGACACAGGGATGGTCAAGATTAGATTTTTGTATAGACTGTAAGGACCTGAAGTATAGCTACACGAAACAGCGCGAGAGCATTTCACAAAAGGACGCTCTCAGAGACGTCTATAAAAGTCTGAGATTTAGTGATTGGCTGAATTCAATCAAATTTTCCAATTCTTTCAATGAATGTCGTCTGTTGGCTTTCGTAGCGAATTTTCCAATTCTATCAAGGATGTCGTCTGTGTTGTTTGTTGTGGTACCACAAATTTTCCCTAACCCATCCCCATAGCCATAAGTACGTAAGCAAGTAGGCAACTGTGCTCATGTCAATTGGCCACATGACGCGCGATTTCACCGTGTACAGCACATTATACACTTTTTGCTCATGTGCATGCATCAAGGATGCGCTATACACAGTGCAATATGCAACACTTATTCAACACGCATACACCCATTCATTATGCCATCCATACAACTAACGGATCTATTAACTACCGAACATACATCTTATAAGTCTCGCTTTCATTCATAAACAATGCAATGACTGTCACAAAAATCAAATAGAATCATATTTTGACAGTTCATATGAAACTCTATTCTGAAATGCTTATCGTATGACATCTTATCTTAAGTCACTGACAAATACAAAAACAAACGGTAGAAATATTTGAAATGCTTATCATTCCTTTATCATTATATTGCCTCGCTATGCCAACTTAAACAAGAAATGTTTATCATTATATTGTCTCGCTATGCTAACTTAAACAAGAAATGTTTATAAAGACTTTAAAGTAATATAGTTTTCATATCTACCTACGAACATGCGTAATATATTGGCATCTGATTTTTGTAGGCTTCTCTTCTAAACGACATTTGAAGATATTTAGCGGGCGTTATTATTGTGCCCACATCAAGTTTAGCGTTATTATTGTGCCCACATCAAGTGAGCGTAAATAATACAATGTAGTTGACACAAGTATTTGACATCACTAGATAATGCTAAGATAATGCTTTCATATGTTAGCTTGAAACATAAAGTACCATTTCAAAGATGGCCAAATATGGTCCACTCCGTGTACGGAATATTCATAACGTTATTCAAATATTCCTGTTCAAATATTCTCATATTATGTTTTGTAATCGTCAGCAAAGTTTATAAAAGCTTGAAATGGAAATTCCTGAAATTTTTGAAATTCTTGAAAGAAATATTATTAATTCTGTACCCTACAGAAATTCTAAAGATCTATGCCTAATAATGGTTAAGAAACATTTCAATTTAGTTTTTATTCGTCGTTGTTTAACTAACATAGTCCACGTTCTCGTTTAAGCCAATATCAGCGGCCCATACTTCTCGTTCAAGCCAGTATCAGCGTCGCATACTTCTCGTTCAAGCCAGTATCAGCGTCCCATACTTCTCGTTTAAGCCAGTATCAGAGTCTCATACTTCTCGTTCAAGACAGCATTAGCGTCCCATACTTCTCGTTCAAGCCAGTATCAGCGTCCCATACTTCTCGTTTAAGCCAGTATCAGCGTCCCATACTTCTCGTTCAAGCCATTATCAGCGTCCCATACTTCTCGTTCAAGACAGCATTAGCGTCCCATACTTCTCGTTCAACCCAGCATTAGCGTCATATAGTAGTTTACACCTCGTAATTTCTTCTGGACTTCTCTTGAAGTGTCCGGATAATTTGATCCTTCTTTGTCTCGTCTTATCAGTAATTCTTGGGGATCTTCATAGCACGTTGTTTGTTCATATTTTTAGTAGTTCAGTGTAGCAGCCATATACAGCTTTTTCTAATGCGGTGTTCATTGCCGTCCACCTTTCGCATCCATAAGTACTGGCTCTATTGCAGATTAGAAAGAAAGACGTTCATTCTAAGGTACTCATCTTGCAAATTGATTCTATTGAAACAAGGCTCATTTAATTCGAGTTTCTTTTCCAGACCGAATTTGTCACTAAGCCCGTACTAAATTTTGGAAAAGTTTATAATAACAATATATTTTCTTTTTAAGTTGTTCATCCTGTTCTTGCTCAAGCAGTTTACAAGTTGAACCAACCATCATCTTCATTTTACTTATCTTCATTTTACTCATCTTCATTTTACTCATCTTCATTTTCAGTCATCATCCACTTTCAATGTATTAGCACATGCGTTCTTGCACCATTCTTTGTTTCGATCGTCATCATGTTGATTCCTTATTTGGAGTTGATTAGACTTGAAAATGAGAACAATGCAAAGTTGCTTAGACTTAAAAATGAAAACAATGTTGAAGAGTGGTAAAATAAGGGCCGTCGCCAGGTTTTGTCAAGTGAGTGGTCATGTGGTCGGATCGCTGGACTGAGTTTCAGTTTTATCATCTTTATATCAAAGGACAAGAACTATTGTAGCTACCTCCCACCTCCAAAAAAACCTACCCTGTGGTGACGGTTCTGTTGGTAAGGCTTTCCCATTAAAAACAACCAAGTTATGATGAGCTGTCTTGATTTGGGAGAATGAACAAACACAGGATCATCATAAATGATTTCAATCACATGACTCGATTATCCCACAGTATGATTAAAATTATATTAATTAAATGTTCGATCCAGTGAGAGAGACAAAAACAATAATACATTGAACTTCTATTTATTTGTTTTTTCGTTTGTTTTTGTTCGATGGTTTGTTTATATCTCGATGGTTTGCTTATTATCGTTATTAACGAAATGGATCTATATTTAACCAGACAATTTCCCTAATTATTATTCTTACTATTTATAAATTTAAAATATGTTACGCGTTTGACGTGACGTCATATTATTACATTAAAATTAGTTTATTTTGTAAGTCGTCAAAATCCAAGGATCAATTAAATTGATTATCTATGGAAACATATGTAAGCTTCTTTCGTACCAGGAAGAGCTAGTTGTAATCCACGGCGAAGCTCCACACCTAAGTTTGTATGGGTAAACAAATCCCACGTGAACTCAGGGTTGAGTCCATGTATAGATTTATAAATCTCAATCATCAAACAACGTTAACAAGAAGCTCATCCCGTGGCATAACAAAGTCAGCATGAATCACTCTAAGTGTTCTGGCTTGCGTGTCTGTTATTTTCTTGGCCGCAAGCTTAGAGCAAAACATCCATACAAGGTTACAATACTTGAAATAAGGCAAGACATAAGCATTGCAAATCAACCAAGCCTTCTTTTCATCAATGTATTTTCGAATCCTTATGAGCGCGGACTCTCATTTGCCTGTTTGCCAGTCCATAAGCCTCTAATTTTGCAATGAGTAGATCATGAGGCAGGCAATCAAAAGACTTTGATAGGTCCATCAGTATCGTACCTATTAACCCAGATTTAGCGAGGGTTTTTTTGCCAGTGGTGGATCATATTAAAAGCGCATACTGCGTAGAATACCCACACGCTTTCCCTGGAAGAACAATTTTAAAATTTTGCTGGAATAAATGCAAGATCAAATGAAATTTTTGTAGCGATCGACAAGGAAATATTTCACGGTATGTTAAATCTTGCATATTTGCGGGAATAGAGATCGAGTTGAAATCCAGGAAACCTTCCAGTTTTGTCTAATGAAGTATACTGTAGCATTACAAAAAAATAAACGTCATTAACATTTTGAAGCACAATATCATTCTCACTTATGTGCAGAAGCAGCCAATGAGAGGTGTTTCCCAGCTGAGTCAGCCAGCTTAGAACACATCATTTTCTTAGCCATAGCTTTTTCGATTTCTCGGCTGAGACAGCCAGCTCAGAACATATTATTTTCCCAGCCAGGAGATGATCAATAGTGAAAGAACAGGTCAAATCTCTAGCTGTACCTTTTTTTCTGGAACCAAAGAACAGGTCTAATTCCCAGCCAGTATACCCCCTCAGAACACCTATTTTTAAGAACACCTCCGTTGGCTGCTTTCGTATCTGGAACTAATACTATACCTCTATTAATGTTCGTGATTTGTTCAGGATCGTGATTTGAATGAGTCTACCACATGAAGAAAGCACCTACTTATATGGCATATTTCCATATTTACCAATACGCAGCAGAAACATGACGGTATTTGAGACACTCTTATATGAGGTGTTATGGACGTTGTTTTGACGTTGATCGCTTGATTGCTTCTTTCTTACAAATAAAACTTTGGTCTCCATTAAGCTGAACATTTATGCGAAGGTCTCCAACAGATAGCATGTCATTTTTTAGTTAAGAAGTACCTGTTGTTTCGACGATATATCGGTGTTGTTTCGGCGATGTATCGATGTTGTTTCGGTTAGAGCATATCGTATGTAGAACATTAAGTGCCTGTCGGTTAGAACATATCGTATGTACCTGCCTGAAAGATTATGTGCCTGTCTGATAAATCATATTGTATGTGCCCGTCGCCTGGTCAGATAGATCATATTGTATATGCCTGTCTGATAGATCATGTTGTATGTGCCTGTCTGATTTGTATGTGTCTGTCTGATAATTATGAATCTTATGTGCCTGTCTGATAGATCATACATCGTATACTATTTAAACTTGACACCAAGTTGGCACGTATGACATACTGTCGATAATTTAATGAAACTGTTAACTTAATTATGTTACATATTTTAGTTTTTCATACAAAAATAATCTACCATGGTTTATAACGTCATAAACCACATAACGTGACGTCACAAATAAATAATCGAAAGATCAGTTAGTCTTTTAAGCCATCCTTACCAGACAGTTAATATCAAAGTGTTGTCACTGTGTCTTCCTGTCTGGTTGAGAAGAAACAACCGATAACTTCCTCTCGATAACTGCATGTCATATTGTAAATAAGGACATTCAAAGTGTACAGTAAACATTTTTAAAGTTCTTCTAGCGTCGGTGCAGTAACGACATAATTAGTTCTAACTTCTAGTTAAGGTTTGACAAGGTACCTTATTCGGAATAGGTTGTATTCAAGGTAATGGTGTATACTGTCTTATTTAAATTTCTTAAGGCAAGTGCACGTCAGAGACCTATTGCCAGTAAAAAAAAAACTTGTTCAAAGTCAGCAATAAAGACGCTGGCGGACTTTGAACAGGGCCTACTGGGGTTATGCCGTTCTTATGTAAACAAACAATTTGCTAAACGTCTAAAAGAATTAAATAGAACTTCCGTATGTAATATTATTTTGTTAAAATTTCTCAAATTTAATTTCCTTCTGCAGAAAAAGTTGTCCCCTAGATGGCCTCTACTAAGTAACCTGGCACATCACACTGAAATATCATTGAATTTGTTCTCTCAGTATGTTGTCCCAACTGAGTATGTTCAATCAAATTATTATCCCTCAGTAAATATTATTGCTCACTAGTATTACAATTCCTATACACCTTCTGATCCTTGTTAGTTCTTAACAGACTGTCGATTACAGTATTCAGAGGGAACCGTATTCGGTAGTCTTCACGCTGTGATTGGGCAATGGAAATGATTCATTTATCTATTGGTTTATTTATATCCAAAAGAAATAATTGGATCATCCAGTTAATAACATTATAGTAAGCTGTTGCCATAACAACAAGTAAAAACATCAAAATAATATAAAACTCATGCCAATCGATCAGTGGTTATTGAAAACAACGGTGTTTGAGGTGAAAAAAAGCAAATGTTGAAAATAAACTACATGCGATGCAAATATAGACAGTCCAGAGGAAAACAGATAGATAGGACTTTTTTTATCCTACTAGAAGATATTAATTTGTTTTGATCGATTTTCCATGCTATGGAGAAAATTATTGAATGAAAAGATTTTCATTGTTTGTTAATCCTTTCCTTATAAAGCATCATAATTACTCATTACAACACATTTAATGAATCGTTTAATGGCGGATGTCATGCAAATGATACGTAACAAATAAATATTTATCTTAACACAAGCTATAAAAACACTGATATATCAGAACGAATACATTACTAGAACTGTGAAGCCGTGTATGTAAAGCGGTAATTATATATCTTGCTGTGTATTTTATATATATCGTTGAAAGGTTACTTCATACATCTAGCGTTATTATATACGAATAAAATAAGTCATTCTTGCTTGTAAACATTTAAAAATAAGAAACATAGTTGAAAAACAGTGAAAATGGTAAACAAAGAGAGGAGCAACGTTCGTAAAAGTGGATACATATTCGAATATCGATTAGCTTTTCTTGGAGATAGTAAAACTGGTAAAACATCAGTATTAAACAGATTCGTTAGTGATACTTTTACTCATCGATATCGCCCGACAATCGAGGATCATATCACGCATATTATCGATCATAATGGTAACATGTGTGTCTGTTTAATGGTTGATACGAGTGGCAGTTGTGATTTTCCTGCGATGAGACGTTTAGCAATAACTAAAGGTAACGCGTTTTTAGTATTTTATTCAGTAAACGATCGTCGTACATTTGAAGGTGCCAAACGTACGGTAGACGAAATCAAAAGTTTAAAGCCATCAAGTGAAGATGTAAAAATATTGATTATTGGGAATAAAAACGATTTAGAACGAGAGAGAAAAATTCAAAGACATGAAGGGGAGGAACTAGTTCAAAGTATTAATAACGAGAACGTAAGTGCCGTCTTCTTTGAATGCAGTGCAAAAAACAATCAAAATATTGACCTGGTTTTTACGAATATGCTAGACATGTTTATACCAGAAGAGAGCGAGAAAGAAGTTATTCAAGAGCGGAGTACATTTACCAGAATGAGTCTACGTAAAAAAGCAAGAAAACATCGTCTGGAAAAACAAGCAGCTGTAGAAACTCTGAGTCAACAAAATACAACTTTTTCCAGTGACATGAACTTATCTCGCAGTAAGAAAGAATACCATACACTCCCGGAAACTCCCGGTAAACTTTTACGAGCATCGTCAGTGACGTCAGGTGTAGATTGTTATAGCAGTAGTGACAGTGGAAATGAATCAGGTTCAAAAAGTTCTAAAAAATCCATCGTATCACGTAAGGAATTCAAACGACAAAATTCGGCAAAGAATGTTTTGAAAAAAACATTTGGTAGCATGCAGAAATTGCTTTTATTGAAACCTGAACATGATAAGGGAGATGATATTAAACGATCAAGTACATTAGACAATAAAATGTTATTAAAACATAAACAAACAACTATTTGATGCTCTCTTCTTGACATTTAATCCTTTGCTCATTCCCAGTTCGTTATCTTCCTCTGATGAGAGTACAACAATAGGTCTAATGACGTTTGGAACGAGGTTGGTATTATCTCTTATAATACGATTATAACACACCTCACCGCAAACGTTTGACAACTTCCTACGTACTCTTTTTATCAGTAAAAGATTGGGAAGAGTCTTTGACTAATGTAATATATTAATTTGACGAATAGATTGTGTGACTTTATTTATTTACATAGTATCGTTATGTTTCAAAACAGAATATGCAGCGTCCACGTTTTCACGATGTCTTTTTGACGCTTTTCGTCGTTATTTAAACAGAAATCGGATCATAATAATCTGGGTGTTATATTTTAATGTTTTATATACAATCAAGGTCATAGATTATGATAGCGACCAAGAGAAGTCCCTAGAGATTTATTTCAGAGATTAGAACTTAGGATCTTAGTTTTTTGTGCAAATTCCCAGACCCAGTCTCTTGGAACAAATTTTCATTCCTCTGGTCTTGCTAATTAAGATTTAAGGCCTGTTTTGAATGTTGAAATTCCGATTTTTTGCACGAATTTCCCTTTTTTTACGAAATGTTTATGACCATGAGATTGTAGTTTAAACAAGACTAGTTGTCTAATCAATTGAGATTCCGTCGAGGTTAATAAAAGGAATTATTATCATTTGTATAGTTGTTAAATTTGTAAGGATTTGATAGGGAATTTGAAAGTAATGGCCGATACATTTTGAAGAATATGTGCTATACACAGGAAAATTTCAATTTGAAAAAGATTTAAGTTGCATTTGGAATCGATGCTTGTAATGTTGTCCAATTACTACTTATGGTGATGTGAATCATTTGCTCATATGGTTTATTTCGTCTTTTTGCCTAATTTGAAATTCGGAATTTTTGCACAAATTTCACCTTGTCTTAAATATTTACGTGAGGGGTTGCAGTCGCATGACTTCATTATGAGGTCATCATGTTTGATAAGTTAATAATTTACAATACCATTTTTTGGGAGTTTATAAACTATGTTATTCTGGTCCGTCCGTCCGTAAATTACATTTTCTGGTCTGTAAAGTACAAACACTTCCGCGTAAAAATAAATCGTAATGTAAATAACATAGAGTTTCCAATAACAATTCACACAATATTAGAAACGGAATAACTTCCCAGGACAACCTTTTACAAACAAATAATTAATGATATACGTGTATAGATCTCAAATTCTTATTTTCTATATTAAAATTAAATCGACTACAATCCTCAACACATATTTGAGACAAAGTGAAATTTGTGCAAACATTCGAAAATTTATCTTAGACAGAGAGCCTCAAAATCCGTTTAGCAAGTCGAACAGCAAGCAAATTCTAATTTGCTTCAAGAGCCTGGGTACTAGGCTGCTAGGAACAACAAAAATTGTCTAGTTTGCAAAAAAACCTAAGGACTTCTCGCATTTATCTTTTACTTGTGGTGTATATTGCTTGTCAAAATTTGCAACTTGTCTCTTAATTTATGTGGAGGTGTGTCTGTAAAAATAGTTATTGATAATTTATGCTCAAAATATGCATTTAGAACCATCGGTTTCTACATTTATTGTGACAAAACACTGTTTTCACGATTTTTTTATACCCTGGAAATTTTTAATTAGGATCAAAACCCAAATTTAGAAATGTAAAAGCCTAATTCTCAAAATCATAAATCAATTTTTTGGAAATAAATTGCGAAAAACCGATGTATTTGTGCTCTAAATTGTAGAACGAGCAATATTTCCAGAAACACGCAAAAATTTATTCTCTTAAGGTATAGGGTTAAATGATGTACTTAAAGCCATACCACAAAATGTCAATGTAAAACATCATAAGCCAAACAACAGATAAAGGAGGTAGTGCATGGTTAAACACTTTACCATTAAAAGCCAAAACCTAGATTCTAACAAAGAAGAATTTAGATCTGTCGAAGATATGTATTACCATTACAAAACCTTCCTAATGTGAACATGGTAAACAATTCAACATCAAGCATGCTCTATCCTCTATCCTGAAAGGTGGGTTTGTAACTAACAGACATAACAACATACGAGAAAAAGTTCGTATAAATGTTATGAATGAGCCTTCACTGATTCCTATGACAAATAAGCAATTTCGTTACCAGACTGTAAATACTGAAGATGGCGCATGTTTAGACATGAAAGCCAGTGATTTTTGGAGGCGTGGACAAACGGCATTTTTTAACGTAAGAATTACGCACGTTAACTGGCAATCCTATAAAGAGAAGACGACATCTGTGATATTTAGTCAGCACGAGCAAGAGAAGACGACATCTGTCATGTTTAGTCAGTATGAGCAAGAGAAGACGACATCTGCGATATTTAGTTAATGACCAGGCAAAATAATGGAAATATAATGAAAGAGTGCTAGAAATAGAACGTGGTAGTTTTACTCTTCTCTTTTTCAAAACGAATGGAGGAATGGACCAGGAATGTTCTCGCTTTGTTTTAAAATTAGGGAACAAACTACCTGTAAACGACTATTCAATCGTAATTGCATGGCTACATGTACGATTATCGTTCGAAATTTTGAGATCTGTGATTTTATGTGAACACTATTTCGTGTCAGGGAGGAAGAATTAGGTGATGATTTGAATAGCATTGAACGTGGACTAATGATTTGAGTAGCATTGAACGTGGACTATTTGTAAATAATTTAACCATGATATGCAAGGGATCTTTCTTGTACATCTTTGTTTTTGAACGTTGTATTTGTTATTTGGTTTTTAGACTTTTTATATTTCTGCCTTTAGTTTTAATTATGAGAATAAATTTTGCTTAGTGAGGTTTGAACTCACACCACGCACACTCTGATCAGGCTGGCTGCAGGACTGACACCTTAACCTTCAGAGGGGGTGTGAGTTCGTTTATCATTTTTTCCCGTTCGGTAAAACACGGTACTGATTCCGAAGCCGATCGCGCTACTGTATAAACTTTTAACCATTGCTTGAAATCCCGCTACCTTTATAACGAAGAACACAGTCCATTTCAATGTCTTTGCGATTAAGTAACAAATCTAATGATGCAGGAAAATATCATAAAAATATATATTTTCTCAAGTCAATTCCATAATACAAAAATACACTACATTCTCTATTCACACAATTACATTCCATCACTAAAAAAATAACTTAAAATAAAATGACATAAAATATATTATTTACTATATATTAGTAGCTCTCCTTCGCATGTACTGTGACAACAATGGTTGAAATAAGAGTAAATAATCACTGTGGAAGATGCTTTTCTCCAAAATCAGTTGCCCGCAGCGATTATACGCTCTCTTTTAGACTTGTGCACAAGAACACAACTGATCAGCTTTTACACTTTATCATACTCCTTTCATAATTTATGAATGGATGACTTATGTGACTAAGTAAAGAGTTTTTCTATAATTTATCTAGGATCATTCCAAATTTTTGGTAGCTAGGAATAATTTTCCCTTAGCAGCCAAATATTCGACGGATGTATATATTAAAAAAAAATTATTTCTCCTTCTTATTTTTTCAAAACGTTCTGGCAAATTTGTTTAGACCAAATAATCGTCAATAAAATAATTACGCTAAAATACTTATTATGAACCTCTCCCCCCGCCTTTTAGGTGAAAAAATGTTTGGTCACCAAAATTTGTCAGAACATTTATCAAGCAATAATAATAAGAAATATTTTTCTTCTGAAAATATTTTTTTACCACCTATCAAAAATTCGGTTGCTAAAGGAAAATTACCCCTAGTTACCAAATATTTTTTTTCCCAAAATAATCCTACATAAATTTCTAGCCCCCCTCCCCCTCCCCCTCCCAGTAGGACTAGGGTTAATGTTCTACTTGTACGTTAATAACAAAATATTACATGTACTGGAGCGCGTAAAAAGTTTAGGGAATATGGCAAAAAAAGTTGAAAATATATCAAACTGTTAAGTAGCTTAAACATTGCACATCGTTATTTGTTAAATCATAGTCACACTATTGTAAAACTCACAACGTGAAATACTGTCGAATACGGTTCCCGTATATTTCCGTCATGTTCGAAAATAAACGGGACTGTATTTGTAGTGCGGTCCTCCGTATATCTCCGTACATGGCCTGTGTATTGTCATGTAAGGAAATATACGTACTGTTCACCATATACCATGCTTTTCTTTTACTAGTTAACCCTATTAATTATGGAAATACTAAATGAAATATACAAATGTATTGAAAAATACAGACCAGATTTCATATTTTACAGACCGCAAAACGACTGCTCCTGTCATCAAATCAAAAATATTTATGACAAAATTGTTCTATAAGTCTACCAAGTTTCGTATCATAAGCAATAGCGGTTCGGAAAAAGGGCTAGACCAGCCAAAAAAAGGGGAGGGTTAATATGGTTAAACTGCTCTGAATATCTAAAAACTATCACACAGTACCGTTAGAAAAATATACTATTTACAAAAATGAGTTACGCTTCAATATGCTACAACGCAACGTGACAGACTATCAAATAAGGTCCCGGACATACACGCGTATACGGAGATACACGGGAAAGCATTTTTTTCTAGAGAACCTTTAATACAATTTTCTAGGAATACGGTCAAGTAATAGCTAGATTTCTTGGCTAGCAATACTATTATTTTTATATTAAAAGATAGATTTTTTTTTATAAAGCTAAGGTATTACTAAGGCAATCTCACTAGCGTTTGGAAACCTTTTTTATCTATAATTATCAAAAGGCAACAACAAGATTTACACTTTACTAGGTTGGTCACTCAACATTATGAATGCAATTCCAAGTGTTCCCCTTCAAAAGTCTACAAATGTTTGGCGTCAACGCATCAACGTCATACACAATTTAGAAATTGAAACAACGTTTCGACCAAGCTGCCTGGTTTAATTTTTTATTTATGCACATCGAGAGAATCGAGGCCGAGGACTATTTCGTAGGTTCGCAAGTCACACTTTTGGAGTAAATTTTGAGAGGAAGCAATTGCAAGTACACACCTTGCGAATGGAAGGTTTATTTTTCATATCTGCTCGTAAGTAATTCACGATTTTAAAAGTTGTGCTGATTTTGGTGGTTCCATGAAATTGGGAACTACCGTCAGTGTATTGTTAGTGCTTGCTGGAGCAGTTGCAGGTAATATTCTATAAGCTTCGTCATCTTCACCTTGGAAATCGGAAAAACTTTTAGATCTTCTTCTCTCGTGTAGATTATACTCTGCTCCGCTAGGCGAAGCGGGACGACTTGAAGGTTTGTCCGACGATGGTCTACCTGATGACGATGGTCTCTTAGACGATGGTTTATCAGGAAAGGTATCGGTACGATTACGACCAGTGCGACTATCCGGACGTCTTGAATCTGATACCTTACTGAGGCCACCCAATGGTGTACCTGGCTTGAGATTCTGAGATAGATGACGTTTACGCGCTTTATCTGCTTTTTCCTTGCTGATTTCAACACGTTCTTCTTTTTGTGCTTCTTGGTGACCAATTAACATTTCTCTAAACAACAAAAGAATAATTAATAAAGTCATCATTGTGAAACAAAAGAGACCATGTGGCTCAAGCGTCCCTGTGGAAGAGTGTTTTTTTGTAATGTAGTTTTTAACTGCATGCGACTACAAATTAACGTTGTCACCGTTATATTGAAGACAAGATGACGAGAACTGTATATGATTACAAATCAACGTTGTCGTCGTTATATTGAAGACGTGATGGCGAGTGAAAACCGCATAGTGTTCTTTTAGTTTTTGGAGATTTTCATATTAAAGCCCCATAAATTGCACCAATATTATCTTTAATAGTGAGAAGGCAAACAGAACTGCTATCTGGAATAATGACGTCTTGAACAAATACATTTTTTACAAATTAGGGGGTCACTACTCTTTATCTCATAATAATCTAACTTTTGTGTTCTCAAATCAACTAAGGAAATATTATATGCATCCAGTATCTCTTTGATATAATTTTACAAGTAAAACAGAATTTGGTTGTAGGGTCCAAAAAAGTACAAAGCCTAATCAAAGGTACGGTATTGAAAGTAGCCCACCAAACAAAGAGAAAGTTAAACCTAAGCACATAAATATGATTTGCATACACACATTATACGTCCATATTTCAAACATGTCTTCATTAAGATGGTAAAGTTTTAGTTCAACTAAACATTTCGAACACCTTTTTCAAGGTAAAATTAGGTCAGGTCACTGTGTTCACCGTGAAAGAAGGTAGTTTCAATTTTCATATCCAAGATAAACACCCAAACTTTACATGGCATTAGGATTTCATGTCCTTATTAAGTTGATAAAGTTTCAGGTCAAATAATTTAACTTAATGCATTTTGTTTTAAATGTACTTATAAACTTTATGCTTAATATATTAGAGATAGAGACTGTAGGCAGCAAATAGAATTGTTTTCTTTTTTTTAGACAATTTGCAGCAAAATATAGAAACTCTAGTGTGTTATTATGGCCGCTGCAGTCTTCGTGCAATCTATTATAACTATTTTGCAGTCTTGAAAATGCGAGGAAACATTTTTTTTCGAGTTTAGTAGTTTCTTTGAAAATAACGTGTTTTTTGAATTTAAGTTTTTTTTTCAAATTTCAAGCCAAAATGCAATTTAATTGTTTTCTTTTTTTTAGACAATTTGCAGCAAAATGTAGAAACTCTAGTGTGTTATTATGGCCGCCCCAGTCTCCCGTGCAATCTACAAATAGGAATCTCCCTAAATGTTTACCAACACGGCTTCCAAATTTCAAAATGGCGGCTTTTCTGTATAGCAAAATAATCATAACATTTGTCCCACCAAGCTCTATTATGTTAACTAAATAAAGATTCTCAACACTACAGCATTTTCATTGTCATATAATATTGCGTGGATAAAATTTATACATAAACTTTCAAGATATCATAACAAAAACATACCAATTTAAACTTTTAAGATGTCATAACAAAAACATTCCAATTTAAACTTGAAAGGATGCTGTAAGCTACACCTGTTTGCAAATAAATCTACCTTTCTATGTTCAAGGATGAAATAAATGTTTTACAGAGAATGACACTTGTTGTAAATCCATCATTGCCACGAAGAGATTCAAAATATACGAGCAGTGTGGACATCGCAACACAATCGCCATTTTGTTAGCAGTTTATTTAGATTTACGGCAGACGATTTAACAAGCTCTTTTTCTCAGAGGTCTCAACTGGCAAGTAAATTTTAGAATTCTTTCTAAAATAACTTCCGGGGCGAAGAGCAAGATTTTAATGGCGCAAAGACTGCTGACGTCGGCAATTCAAATATGGCTAGTGGATCAGCCCTTTATATAACAAATTATTATCTTTAAATTATTACTTAATAAGTAAAGTAAAGGTGGTTGTCATCATCTGTTATTAAAAAAACATAAAGAATAATAATATAGAAAATTACATATTCATTAAAACAATTTATTATTTTATTAAAGAACTCTTCCTCTGTTGAATTGTGTATTGTCATTATATTTTTAATTTGAATTGGGATTAATAATGTTATAAAAATTTATACTCATGTTAGTAATTAAAGGTTTTATGGCCCTAAAGTGAGTACACATAAATACACATTAATATTTATTTCAAAATTGAAGCTTCCCAAAATCAAAATAGAGACTTCAATAATAAAAGTTAAAAAATATCACTTATCTTAAAGAAGCTTCCCCATCATACAAAATGTCTGCCAAAAAAGGTTCATGTTCAAGGTCTCATAGAAAATTAAAATGTCTCTATTTCTCCCTTAAAATTTTAGCATGTTATTTGGGTGAATGTGGTCAAAACCTCATAGAATTCAAATTCTCAAAAAGAAATTATGTGTCTACTTTTGAAAATTTTAAAATTCTCAATTATTGAAAGTTGACGAAATTGGCAGCATCCTAGGTCTTTCCTCTGCTGGGAATCTAAATTCCTATGCCTATTCCTCAGTTTGGTCTTTGCCTGTTGCCTATGTTCCTCTGCCGGCTTGCCTGTCTTAAAATTCTGCTTACTGGTATTTGCCAAGAACATTTTTATGAAAGAAATGCTGTTTAATGACACGAGTATCATTATAATAATAATAAATAATACAAATGTGTATGTACACGATAGCCCAAGAAAACTGGCGATTTTAAAATCATTGAGTCAAATAACGTCATTTCGATAAAAAAAACTCAGACAAGTTGCTCCCAAGATGGCAGACTTGGTTTTTCACTGAACTAATGGGAATTTTTTCACGATTGCTGCCAAAAGAGCTCTGCAAATGCGAAGCTCATTGTGCTTGCTTCTTTTTGCCCCACAAAACAAATTCTAAAAATAAGCAAGGCAAATGGGCAACGGTTTCAAAGGAGCGGACAGACAGACAAAGATCCGAACAATAGCACTTTGACGATTAGCAACTATATTAAGTACTGAAATACTGGATGAAACCTACTTGTAATCTATTTCTCCATCACCGTCAAGATCAAGTGATCTAACCAAAGCAAGCAATTCGTCATTACGTAATGGAACGCCTGATTCTTTGAGACCATGAACCAATTCAGGTATAGAAATACTCATGCTTTTATCTTTATCCATCGTTTTAAAAAAATCAAACACTCTCATCTGATTATTCTTAATGTAATCTCGAAGAACTTTCATTGGTTTTGGTCGTTCGGCAGCTTTTGTAGGACACCCACCCAATCCACCATGATAAACTCTTAGTTGACTGTCTGTCATTTTTGCTAAAAGATCTATGAATTCTGACGTCACTTGAATGTCCTAAACAATATATTAAAAGTGCGTAAGTGGTCAAAATCAAATAATCACTGTAGAGGACTAGACAAGGAGCCTAATACTCTCTGATAAGTGCCTTGGGTGCTTATTCATGTAGTTATTATAAACTCTGGTTATTTTGAAACCCTATTAGGCCTACAATCTCTCAAATAAAATACTAGACAAATTATGACTTTTAACAAGCAATATACATCACAAGTAAAACGTAACTAATTAAAACAACCTCGGGAATCCCCAAGAGATTATCTCATAGATTTATCGGGTAGACTTAAGACTTAGGGCTTAGGATCTTAGCAGCCTAGTACCCATGCTCTTGGAACAAATTTTCGTGCTGTTTGACTTGCTAATCAGATTTTGAGGCTCTCTGTCTTAGTTGAAATTCCATATTTTTGCTCAAATTTCACTTTGAAAAAAGTGATATCATGCTCAACTTT
>JAULBZ010003338.1:0-16623 GCA_032360805.1 Neoturris breviconis
TTATCCAATTGAAAATTCTGAATTTTTGCTCGAATTTTGCCTTGTCTCAAATAATTATGTGATTGCTTGTAGATCTACAATCTTCCACAATTTCAAAATTTCATTAGCAAGTCAAAAAGCACGAAAATTCGAATTTATTCCAAGAGCCTTTATTCTAAGCCCTTTATTCATGAAAATAGATAACCACAAAATGTTTTGACTTTTTTGATAATAATGGAAACACCCACCCTCCTCTTGGAGACAAATTTATTTGATTTCTTTGTGCAACTTTTCTTGTTTATTCCAAGAGTCCAAATTACATTTTTCCAAACTATGACATCACGAAAATTAATATCCACGAAATATGCAAAAATAGGCCATTTGTGATATAAATACCTGTGAAATACCTTATTCCTTTTATTATTTGTGCCACTCATACTTTTGTGTCTTTATGATGTGATTTATGCTGCTTAGCTAATCCCTCGTGCCCGTTTTTTGCCTTTAATGCGCAAGAATAACTGCTTTGACTTTCGTGCGTGTATACTTAAGGTATTTTAAAATGGTTCGTACGTGAAAATGTAAAAAAAATAAGCTTGTGAAAATAAATACACGCAAAATAAATTGAATACATGCCTTGTATTACGCCAGTATGATCGGAATGCAGAGTGCGGAGTTCAAATCTCACTAAGTTACAACTCATGCATAATTTCTATGTGGTACCAAAAGTAAGCATATGTGTCCCTTTAAGCCAGCGCTCAGATTAGTGCTGTAATTCCCACACGAGAAATGATAATATTCTGCAATATAAAATAAGTACTTTATTAAGGGAAGAAACAATCGCAAGAAGAAGTTTATTGACGCAAAAAATGGCAAAATTAGCCATTCGCGAAAGTTTATTCTTGCGAAAAATTGCGAATAAGACATTCGCAAAATTTATTGACAAAAAAATTCTAAACACATTTTTTTCGGAAAATTAATTTCTTGCACAAATGTTATATTTTCTCGTGTATTCTCCTCCTTATTCATGAAAGATTGAGAGAAAAAATCTCATTTTCTCAATTTGCGAAAGTTTATTCTCGCGAAATATCGTTTCCCAATATTATATATTGACATTCTGAAATACTCTTTGATATTCTATTGTTTATTATCTGTATAAATTATAAGCAAGGTTATTTTGAGCATTTCACAGCTGGGTAAATGAGACGGGTAAATGGTAAATGGGAAAATGGGCTTCAAAAATGGGACGATACACTAATGCTATTCTGATACTGAAGTACTGCGACATTCGCCTTGTAACAGAAAGCAATACTTTGAAATTTGTCGTTACATTTGCTATGGAGAAATTCAAAATGTCATTAGTGCTTCGGCCTGGCACAAGCTGCATTTCTGTAAGACATATTATATCTGTATTTAGTTTGTCATGAGCATTATCTATAACACGTCTATGAAGTGACCTTGTCTTTAATAGTGTAACAGTAAGAATATAATTTGATATTTCATTATCACTATGTAATAATTCAATTTGGAAGGCATCAGATTCTATGGCTGCAGATTTAAATTCATCAGTCAGATGTATGCATGCCCATTTAAAACTAATAACAGCTTGATCAAGACGTAAACCTTGCACGTTATGAACAGTGCGTGCCCAAGATAATAATAATGGAAATTATGTTATTTTGATAACTGGCGAACTCTCTTTAGTGATCCGTATAGATATACTAGCTTCAGCTGTTTTAATAGAAACCCACATGTTTGTTTTGCAAAATAATCATTTGAATTCCTTGCAATATGCTTTACAGTTCCTATTTGTCTATTAATCAGGGGATCTGCCATATCAATGTTGATATAGTTAACATCACTCTTGCATTTATTTTCACCAGAAGTATCTGTGCATGGTCACCAGTCTGTCTTTGGTTGCGCTGAAGACCTTTATCGATTATATCTTTTATATATTATTTTTCAGTATGTCCTCAATAGTGTGTAAGGTAGCTACTTCCATTTGCATTCAACATTTTGGAATCATGTATTTGACGTGGTAGATAGTAGATGGCATTGCTGCCACCACACTTACGATCATAAATTACGCCAGTTACGAAGTCTCTTGGAATCTGATATTCGAATCAGTTGTTGAGTCTTTAAAATTACATCAATTTGACAGGAAATCAGCATTTTACGGAAGATTTTTTGGAGTTTTGTCCTAGTTTGTAATAAGATAAGACCAAGAAAAGATAATACGATGAGAAGCATTTTCTTTTCTACCAGTACAACTAACACGTTTGGGAATATGGATAGAGTCCATGAACCTCTTAACACATTTATCGATGGAGTTAGAAGAGTAGCCATTCTTTTGAAATATATCTTTAAGATGGTTAATTTCAAAACGAAAAGAAGACCAATTAGAACAAATTTTAAAACATCTATATCTAATGGCTAAATTGTAATTTGTGACATACTTTAATAAACCAAATAGCTCGCAAGGTAACAAACTTAACCTTCAAAATTCGCATGATAGCTTAATGATAGCTCACATGATAGCTCGCAAGATAGCTCGCAAGATAGCTCACAAGGTAGCCACGTAAGATAGTTCTCGAAATAGTTCGCAAGATATAAGTCAACTCATCATGCGAATTTCTCAAGTTAAGGATTCTATCATGCGAATTTTGCAAGATAAAGTTACTATCTTGCGAGCTATCTCGCGAGCTATCTTGCGAGCTATCTTGCGAGCTATCATGCGAATTTTGCAAGTTAAGGATGCTATCATGCAAATTTCGCAAGATAAAGATGCTATCTTGCGAGCTATCATGCAAACTCTTGTGCGAGCTATCTTTAGCCTGTTCCGCAGACCCTCCCTGCGGCAAAAAAGTGCCGTGTGGTAGGGTCTGCTAAGCTTTGGCACTAATTATGGAAAATGACGTCATTAGAGTTTGCATAATTAAAGAGTTCTGTATCCGGAAAGGTAATCAAAACATAATGGCGATGGAGTAGCGATAAGAGGAACGACACACCACAAAAATAAATATACGGACTTAAATCTAACTAAGAGTACACTGACATTTAAAAAGAAGAATTTGCATAATTACTGAGTACTCTATCTGGACAAATAATCGTAAAATAATGGCATTTGTAGAAAGCGACAAGAAGAAACAACACGTAAAGAGTTTGACTGGTAAAAGCGGTTTCTGAGGGAAAAATTATGTCAATGAATGCAATAATATTTCTTGGAATATTATTCAAATCTATGTTGTTATTGGTTGTTAGGATTTGTATTGAATTTCCATTACCTATCGACAAACTTTGTTTTATTCTCCAACAAGGTGCCTCTGCTCCTAACTTAATTATATATACAACACCCTTTCTGCATACAGAGACATGTATAAATTATACTCCTTGGGTAGATGATATAGAATTTCCAGAAAAAATGCAGTAGAAATTTGCAGATCTTCTGTTTTTTCTACTAGAAATATGGAAATAATGATTGTTTACGTATTGAAAATAGGTGCGACCGTCACAAATGTGTGAATCAAATATTTAAGTTTTTAGATGTAAGAGGAAATTATCACAGTGGTGGAGTGAATTCTTAGGCAAAGATTCAGTCCCTCCTCCATAGAGATTATTTACTCTCATTTTAACCACTATACCTTAATATCATTAAAACCTGTAAGTTGAACATCATCTCGGTCAGCAACAGCATTTGCAGTCAGAACAGCTGTATATGTGGACATAATCACCATCATAGTGATTGCTATTGATATTGATAATGTCCGACTAGCGAGATACTGTGGATTTGTGCCGCCTATGTCCCTTTGAAACAATAAACCTGCCAAATATGTTACACTTTCGGTCCAAGAGTACTTCACTTTGTTTGGCTCTCTTGCTATCCTTTCAGTGAGAAGTAATGAGAAACTTGAAATGAATATTATTGCAAAAACAGTTAACCATAGTTCTCCAGAAAGTGATGAGAAAGCTCTGATATTAAGAAATGGTAAGGGAAGTTTGTTATTATTTGTGACCAGAGTGAAATCTGCTTGCATAAAATCTTCAGTAAAATCTATTACTTTTGATCTTTCAGAACCAATACTTAAATACGCTAGTATCAAATCTGCTTTGCCTTGTACAAGTTCACCGACTAAACCTACCCATGTACCGTTTACATACGACCCATATGCACCATCTTCAACAATATATACTTCAGTAGCAATGCCTAATTCATTCTCAATCTTCGACAAAAAATCAATACCGTACCCTACACAACAATGTGAAACCCTTTCTTTGGTATTATTTATGATTACGTTGCTCCAACAAAGTTTTCCAACCGAACAGGTATCGTTATATTTATTATTGTTATGAAAGTATGTGAATGGGGGCTCTATGATCGTTACTACTTGTATCTTTTTTAATGTTCCTTCGTACAAATCCAAGTAAGACAATATGCTTGGTATATTATTGTTGAATTGTATATGGCTGGAAGTTGCTTTTCCTAAGCTGTGCCATTTAGATTCGTTATCCAGAATGAAAATACTGTATGAATCTTCAAGCATGTTATGATTTCTAAAGAGAAGAAAGCTTATGTTATATAATGAGACAATCGTTTATTCGGTACCAATACGTTAAATAAAAGTGTTAGACATCATTTGAAAGGACTTTTTATATAGATAGAGAATATCGATATTACTTCGGCCAATTTTAACTTTTGAAAAACATTTTGCCGTCCCCTACATGACAGTGTTTGCATAGGGGGAAAGTCTCTTTAGCAAAAGACTATTACTTTAACGACAGAAACTTGAGAAGTTATGATAAAAAGAAAATCCTTTGTGACCTTCCCCCGTACTGAATAGGGATAGATCTTTTAAAAGATTTCGCCATTGGGAAATGGAATAAAATTTCGCGGAATTAATTGCCCAAAATTCGTGAAAAGTTTCTTCCCACAAAAGTTTCTAACATTAAATTAACACCATTAACAGGTCAGTCGGGAAGAGAAGATGAAAAATGGTGATTATTTGCTGAATTTTCACGAGGACTTTTGCTTTTATCTATTCGATTTACGATTCATAAAATATTAGTCCGAAAATCTTATGTGAAAGTTTCATAAGAGAAGATTACAAAAATAAAGATCTGATAATTGATTTTGAAACCAACTACTTTCAAGCGTGAACAGTCAAGAGAATAGTCATTTGATATTTGATAGATTATTTGAAAACAGGTTTGTGGTAGTATCTTTCTCAGGGCCTGCGAGATTTAGCATAAGGCGTGGCCAATCGACTAATTTTCTTCACGAATTCCAGTACTTCTTTTGGTTTCTTGATGAGTACGTCCATTGATACTTGATTTTCACCAAATATACGGAATCGAGGTTCCATACATTGAGCATGTCTGAATCATGTGTTTTGCTGTTTCTTCAACATTATTACATTCTTTACAGTTAGACGAATGTTGTAATATATTGTGTCTATATGTCATCGTTTGTTTGTACATAACCTGTATAACGCCTGTTATAATGTCACCACAAAACTTCAATACCATACCATTAATATATAAAAAGATATCGCCAAATGAAAATGGTGTGGGCACTTTGTCCCCACCCCGGGTTTAATAGAATTTTAAGTCTACTTCCACACTCCGTTAGATGATAGGTGTAATCACAATGTGTTCCTTTCGTTATTTTTAAGTTCACCATATCGGAGGTTTAATAATAAAAGTTAATATATGTCCTTAAAAGTTAATCAGGCGATAAATCCATTAAATTACTAATCTCCATCCTCAAAGACACGCTGCAGAATAACATTTTAACAGTGAAATCTTTGTAGTGATTGCAAGAGGTGTTTATAAGAAAATAAGACATTAGCTCATGGGACGTCACAAACGAGTCTGTGTTCAGGTTGATTTACACGAGGCGAAAAATTATACGCGAAAGCCAAAAGAAGACATTGACAGAAATATACCCGTGGAATGTCTTCTTTTGGCTTTTTTAGGGATTTTTTGCCTTGTCAAAATCAACTTTTATGTCAAGTTAATACGTATAGCTACCTTGCATGGAAGTAATTATCCATCTTTAAAGTAAAAGTATGTTGTGGCATTGTTATGTCTCGATACCAGAGTTCACCATAACTTACAATCCATATATATCCATGCGAATGCAATTTTAACTTCTTAACTGTATGCATTACAAGTACAGACGCTTCATATTCACATAAGACAATAAATAATTTCATGCCAGAACTTTTCCATGGGTATAATGCATTGTATACAATTAAAGCATTTGTGCTGTCTAGTAAAGGTAGTGTATTGTAGGTAAATGTTGAAGTACATGATTTTATTGCTCTAGCAAGAGATATTGTTGATTGATCATATATAAGTAATGCTTCTCGTTTGAATTGTTCCGCTAACTGATTATACGCACAGCCTTTTGTTATCACCTGATAAAAAAATATATGAATAATGAATAATTGTTCCAAAGTACAGTCTTGTAAAAACGAGCCAATAGAATCAACTGTGGAACATCATGATCTAGTAACTAAGTAGTAACTAAGTATAATTATGCTTTTCAATAAACATTTACTTCAAATAAACTGAAGTTGTACTATTCATTCGACGTTTTCCTAGCGCAGGTGGCCACTAAGTTGCCATCGGTTAAACATTAATCTTTATCGTTATCTTGCCGTTACGTGACGTTTATTCAACATCGGATAGATGTTGATCTTATACTGGGATAATAAATATACCTGCTCATTACGGTCTTCTAACGGTTGATCTGAATAAGTGTTCAAAATATTTGCTTGTATTTCTGTGAATCTGGAATATGATAATATACTTTTGTTTTCTGTTTGACCATAAGAACGTAATTCGTATAAAGAGATTTGTGTCTTATCTCGAATAACTTTATCGACTTGTAACTCAGTGACTCCGTCACATATATTCATATGCAAGAGTAGCCATATATGTAGGACAAACATGTTGTTCTTGTTCTTCACCTTCTGTTATGTTGTTTTGTCAGATAGATTACTGGGCATTACCGACATATCTAAATCACAAAAAACAACATTTTGTTGACATATGTACAGGTGGGAACCTGTTTAAACGTATTCAATTACTGATAGTTTAATGCAAGATTCATGAAATGATTCTTCTTTTTTAAAAAATAGTCATCAAGGTCACTACTTGGCACAGTTCACAAAGATGAAAGATGAGAATTAACATTACATTTAATTTTTGAAGATCATAGGACGGTGTAATAGTGACAATAGTAAAGGATTCGACAAGCCAGATGTGCGAGAAAAGAAACAAGTTGAATGGAAATCTGTATGACAAAAAGGTTACTGAACAGTAAAAGCATTACCTGAATATCTGTAGTCAATGAGAAAGAAAATCAAACTAGTACTCCGTATGTGCATGTATGGAGTAGTATTACCTCACTTAAATCCAAAATGAAAAGTTACATTCTAATGCATTTGTTACGCTACTAAAGCTGGAAGCAAAGCATCACGAATCAGACGTTTATAAACACAAGTCATCTCCAAAAATGGATTGATTCTGAACCGAAGAAGATTAAGGCGGATCTTCACTAGGCGGCGAATTTGTTCGCGCGAATTCTAAACGAAGCCATTACATTGGTTGAAAGCGACGTCACCTGTTAGGACTGGCATGGCGGACCAGGAATATCCTGAGAGAGAAATATCCTTAGAGAGAAATATTATTAGTTCCTGTTTCCTGCATACTTTGGATGATGTACTCGGAAGAGACACAAGATCGTTCAACATGGAAAATGCTGTCGGCTATATGTCGTGAATTGCATGGAGCCTTCATGAATAAGTATATCTACTTTACCTACTATGAATCAATTTTACCTGCTAAGAAACATACCCAACACCATAATAATATCCACTTCACTCAGCCTTGTCAACGAGCTTGTAAGGGAAACCATTCTTATATTTTAGTTTTTAAGTTATTGAATTGTTTCTTGGTACAAAAATAAAATCTATAAATAAAATATCCTTCACAGAATATTCTCCACATTGATTAATTTCGCTCTAGCTGCTTTGATTTATTAGATATTCATAGAAACACTACGCGTTGAATAGTGCACATATCAATACACGTACAATTCACTTCATACATGTACAAACAAACAAGTGAATTATTTAAAGCATACAATTGCCTGTCAAATTCACACTCGTCTTGACGTTTTTTCAACTTAGAAAAGACGTTGCCTTGTCGATCTAACGTCAAAACAACGTTTTTCTTACATGAGCAAAACATGACGCGTTCATTTGGATGTAGTGACTAATAAGTGTTGTACAAACATCTAATTTCTGTACACTCGTCCGTCATATGTTGAAAACCAATGTATATGTGGCTATTTTGTCCCCAAGAAAAACACAAAACGAAGAACAGACAATAATTTGTTTTATGGATGAATATTTTCTATTACAAGATGAAATTGGCGCGTTTAATAAGCAATATAAAACATGCGATAATATAAGAAAAATATTATCATAATAGACAGCCATACACATGAGAATTTTCACGCTTGTAGCATGTTTTTATCCTACTAAAATCATGGGGGGCAGTTTTGCCCCCCCCCCCCTCCATATATTCAAGGTACATGAAAAAGCCCATATATAATAGGGTTAAATAATAATATTGTGAAAAACAAATGTGCAATATACCGAACAGTTCAAGATGTTATCAAAACAAACTAAAAGCCGTTTGTTTAAAAGAATTTCGAATTTCCTTTAAATGGATCAAAAAATATGGTCATAATTCGAAACAACTTATTTCTACATAAGATGATCGCCAAAACAGTTATTTTTCTATAACTTTTCTATAACTTTTAATGTGAGACTTAGTCAGGTTACATAAAGTTTTGAAAGGAACATTTGTCTAACTTTTCATCTCATGACTTATCCGTTTTCCCCGATTTTTCGTTAATCCGGTTTCATTTTGTGTTCCTTTTTTCACGTTCTGGTAACCAAAAATGTCAAGAAAAACAATGAAATACAATAATGCAAACGTAACAACGTAATCGTAACTTCGAGATGCGCCCGAAGTATCGCCCGAAGTATTATTTTCGACTTGTTTGAGCTTTCTTTCTATCATTTGCGCTTAGAAAACAGCGCCACAATGTTAATTCATCTTTTGCAAAAATTGCTGCAAACCCTGATTGCTAATTTCGCTACTGCTTATAATAGTTTGCTTGCTTGTTTCGAACTCCAAAGTTTCGAACGTTTTCAATAGGACACGTGTAAATTTCAATAGAAAATATTCTCAGAGTTGTTTTTAACTCTCGTTTGTTGTCAAGTTGTGGGTGAGTTAAACATCTGGCACATTGCATGAATCTCTTCCAAACAGTTGTTAATAACTAGTATCATATATATTATATCAAAATTAAAATCAGGAGGTAGTCCTCCTTTGCGTTCATCATTTTGTTTCCCCGATTTGTCTGGAAATTACATAAAATCGGGAAGTACGGGCGGTTGGAAAGGTTTGACGTTCTGAAAATGACCCAAATTTTGAAAATCAGAAAAGTTTGGAAACAGGGTGCTAACCACCCAGTTAACATTAGGTGAAAGTTTTATGAAGTTGTAGCGAATTACTCTAGTGCTAATAGGACTAAACAATGTTATGTAATTACTCTCCTCCGTTTTGTATTAGTTAGTAAATGTATTTTGTGATTAGTTAGTAAATGTGTTTTGTTTGGCTCACAAAAACTGCTAAAATTTTTTACATAACTTTTGAATGAATTGCTTATATGACTAGAAATGTTCTGACTTTTCCTGCAATTTATCTAGGATCATTTTGAAAAAAAGAAATCAGTAACTAGGGATAATTTTCCTCGAGCAACCTTATTTTTGACAGGTGGTAAAATAAAATGTTAAAAAAAAAGAAGTTTTTTCTTCTTATTTTGACTTGAAAACCATTTTGGTATATAATTTAAAAGAAAAAACATTTTCACTAAAAAAATATTTTCTGCACCACCTGTTTTCATGCTATTACGTCATCGTGAGTAATGACGTCATCAAAAACAATATTTTGCAAAAATGTTAACTAAGGGTTGATCTAACGTTCTGGAAAGTTTCAACACTAGAGCATGGTTCCATCAAAGGTTATGGAGGAGAGGGGGGAGGCACTTTGACTCAGAGCCCCAAAAAGCCCGACCAGAATAGGGTTAAATCTAATAAAATAATCTATTACATCTTAGGCATTACATAAGATACTTAAGTTTAAATGTGGGGGAGGAATTTTTCAGTCATTTTAGCTTGAAACTATATTTGCAAATCACTCCTCCGCAGTGGTTGTTTGCTCTAACCATATAATATAAATGAACTTCTGTTAACACAATTTATGTAAAAAAGCGATGTAGTCATAGAAATAATCAACTGGATTGCTTTTAGAAATGCCTTTTTTAAACTTTTGCATAAATTTTATACTTAGTTAATTGAGATAAAAGTACTTCCACTTTTATTGAATCTTTCAATTTAATGCAATTTGTGTTTATACGTTAGATGACGTTGGTGTCTTTTCGCTGACTTTAGGCAGGTCTTTGTCTAATGGGCTATTATTCTTTAATGTTTTATGCAAAAAATACTTCCTTTTTGTAAAACACAATACACGTACGATTTTATATAAACATAACTATCTTGAAAAAGGCGTTTAAGTATTTTGATGTTCATTTTAAAATTCATTATTTTACACCACACCACAAGAAATACAAATAAGATGAAACCATGCTATCGTGTTGAAGCCTTTCACAAATTCTGGCCAACACATAATTAATAATTTAGCATATTATTTTCTTGATCACTCATTTTTTACTTCCTATCAAGCCTTTGGTCGCTAAGGGAAAATTATCCATAGTTACCAAATATTTTTCTGCAAAATGATCCCAGCTAAATTGTAGGGAAGGTCCCAGAATCTTTAGACATAGTGGTGCTCATGCAAAAGTTAGGGTTTAACCCTATATGGTATGGGCTTTCTCGAGCTCTGAATGTATCCCCTTTGTGCTCGCCCTCCATAAATTTTGCTGGGAACATGCTATAGATTTTAAACTTTCCCCCTAAAGTTAGTTCAACATAGTAATAACCCTTTGGCATAATTATTTTTTTGATGACGTCATCAGGACCAAAACAGGTGGGGCAAAAAAAAAAATTGTAGGCGAAATTGTTTCAAGAATTACATACCAAAATGTTTTTAAAGAAAAAAATAAGAAGAATTTTTGAATTTGTTTTTTACCACCGGTCAAAAGTTATCCTGGTAAAGCAAAATTATCCCTAGTTACCAAAAGAAAATCTCTTATTCCTAGATAAATTTGAGGAAAAGTCCCAAAATATCAAGTCATAAGTGCCATTTCTTCAAAAGTTATGCTAAAGAGACCCCCCCATACTAAATAGGGTCAGAGAAAATTTACAAGCTTTTAGAATCTGAAAACAGATTTAACAAACCTTTTTCTAATCAAGAGTGAATGCCTTTTACATAAATATAATTTTAACCAAACATCCCCAAATATTGAGTATAAAGTTCTACATCTAACAACGTCATAAAAAACAATGACGGTCAACAAATAAAATAATGTTCCTCTTGTCTTGGGAGTTAACATGTGCCAAGGTTCATGTCTCTAGCATATTCCTAACAAAAATTACGGAGGTGGAGTGTGTCCACCCCTCCCAGTTATACAAAATCTTAAAATACTCAAGTCCGAATAGGGTAAAGATTTTTTGAACAAGTTGATGAGTAGGGTCGCAAATAATCTTTGCGTGTCTATTGTTTTAAAAACGAGGTGAAAATCAGATCATCCAATCAGCTTGCAGAACGTTCATTTATTTAATCTACTGCTCTGAAAAATAATCTAGCAGTAATAATAACAATAATAAATAACATGCGTTCATTAGCCTATAAGATTATTAACATCAATAGTCTGTATTAAGATAATTGAAACGTAATTAAAAAAATGATATGAAACAATAGGAATTAAATTACGTCACTATTAATTTATAAATATGATAAACATGACAGGTTGCAAAATGTTCCGCTCTGGATGCATATATTCATTTCGTGGCAAGAAGTATACGCATACTTAATAAAACATTAGTAAACCTGAAAGAAGTATGGATACATCGAAAGTATTCATTTGTTTAGTTTTACAAGTAGTTGCAGTTACTGCTCGAGACCATTATCACCAACATCATGATGTTAAGCAAAATGTTCTTGATCGATTAAATGATTACATAGATGGGAATACAGTAAGGGACAAAGGAAGAGAGGAAGTCTTTTTGGATCAACTGCATGTTTATTTTGACGAGAAAGAAAAGAACGCAGAATATAAGAAGTTGGCAAAGTCTATAGATGCTGACAAGGGCGTTGCGGATGCACTATTAGATAATGTAGATGCTGACAAGAGCGTTGCGGATGCACTATTAGATAATGTAGATGAAGAGCAAGTCAAAGATGTACAAAAAAACACAAAAGGATCGAAAGATTCTATATCTGCTGGTCTGTCGTTAGAGGATAACTGGATGAATGATTTCCTTAATTCAGACGTGGAAGAAATGGATGAGAAGGTAGAGCTAGCAGAGAAAGTAGAAACAGAATCAGACAGCTCCGTGACTCCTCCTTCGGGAGATAATTCTATGGAAAGTTATTTAAAATCAGGCATAGATGAAAAGGAAGGGAAGGGAGAGCAGAATTCCATGATGAGTAATGATGTTAATATGGTAGATGACTGGAAGAATAACGATGATAAATTTGATATGGAAGACAAATATGCAAAAGAATTACAAATATCTATGTCTGCGACTAAACCTGTTGGAGATGACTGGATGAAAAAATATGCTGAAAACGATCTCGATGACAACAAAGAGATAGTAGTTCCCACTTCTACTAAGGATGCTGCTGATGATTATAGTTCTTGGACAGTCGATGATTGGCTACATACTGACATGGAACCTGAGTTAGAAGAGAAAGTAGGAACAGAATCAGACAGCTCCGTGAATCCTCCTAGAGGAGATAATTCTATGGAAAGTTATTTAAAATCAGGCATAGATGGAATAGAAGGGAAGGGGGAGCAGAATTCTATGATGAGTAATGATGTTAATATGGTAGATGACTGGAAGAATAACGATAATAAATTTGATATGGAAGACAAATATGCTAAAGAATTACAGATGTCTATGTCTGCGACTAAACCTGCTGGAGATGCTGCTGATGGTTATAGTTCTTGGACAGTCGATGATTGGCTAAATACTGACATGGAACCTGAGTTAGAAGAGAAAGTAGGAACAGAATCAGACAGCTCCGTGAATCCTCCTTCGGGAGATAACTCTATGGAAAGTTATTTAAAATCAGGCATAGATGGAATAGAAGGGGAGGGCGAGCAGAATTCCATGATGAGTAAAGTAGGAACAGAAGCGGATTATTCTTTGACTCCTAAAAAGTCATTTGGATATGATTTGAAGAACATTCCTCCTAAGGGAGATTTGGAAGAGACCGCCAAGAGAATATCATCAGCATTTGAGATGAACAGTGATGTATTAGCAAATAAAAATGAATTAGAGAAGAAAGATGTGAAAAGTTCTATGGGGGATGCTGCAATTGTCTTAGATCATCGGCTGGATGATTTGAAGAACCGTCCTCCTAAGGGAGATTTGGAAGTGACAGCCAAGAGAATATCATCAGCATTTGAGATGAACAGTGATGTATTAGCAAATAAAAATGAAATAGAGAAGAAAGATGTGGAAAGTTCTATGGGGGATGCTGCAATTGTCTTAGATCATCGGCTAGATGATTTGAAGAACCCTCCTCCTAAGGGAGATTTGGAAGAGACAGCCAAGAGAATATCATCAGCATTTGAGATGAACAGTGATGTATTAGCAAATAAAAATGAAATAGAGAAGAACGATGTGAAAAGCTCTATGGAGGATGCTGCAATTGTCTTAGATCATCGGCTAGATACTAATACTAAATTCGATTTGGCGCTTTCTTCAGAAACAAAACAGAACATCTTTTTTCCTCCAGGAGACTGGCAATATAGCGATGATACTGCGTTGGACAGTAAAGAAAGTGAGGATACGACTGGAAATGGAAACATACATTCATGTGATGTTGTTAATGTCAGGTGTCATTCTTGTACGAAATGTGGTAATAGTGGATTTTGTTTAACTGGAAAAAGTAAGAATATTTATTAATTTCTGTACACATCACATCCTCTCCTGCGTCACTCGGCTCACTCATTTTTAAACGGACATGGTTTCTATCTAGTCAGTGTAGATTTCATCATTGATCTGCTAACCTTTCAAACTGGAAACTGTCAGTGTATTCATGCTAGCGTGAAGCGAGCGAATGCTTATAAATAATTTTTTACCGTATTTATTTCATGCCATATTCGCACTAATGTTTGCGCATATTAATATTCGCGCATGGCCAACTATGACCAATAATTCCATTTAACTAGAGCCACAAATGCAAGGCAAGGGGAAGAATATTTTTGAAACTACATTATTTCTCGTATTAATTTTAGGGCAAAAATGCCCTACCCTGCGGATTTTAATAACTTTTAATAACTTTTAGGTATCCTGTGTCCACGCTCATTTCTGCCCGATGTAGTAAAAAAACCCTGTTTCTTTCAGGGTCAAAATCCATATTATATGTGAAATATCATATTTTTACAATAAATATCTTGTTAATAATAATGTCTTCATTCATTTATCATCATTACCACAATATTCGGGCGAAATAAAACATCAAACACGTAAAAATACGAAAGTAAGAGGGTAGGGAAATTCCTCCCCCCCCCCCCAAACCTCCCACCACCTTCCCAAGATAAAATATGCTACCTAAAAGAACCCAGATAAAATAGGGTTATGTTTATAGACATCTATGATAATAAATAAGAAATTTTGAAAAAAAATGCAGATTTATTTTGCTCAAATTATGACGCCATATTACTTGGGACAATATTTGGGCCAAATTAAAATGGTTGGGGCTCATGTCTGGAACTTCCTTAACCATGAATTTTATCTCAAGATAATGCTACTGCAAGAACTGTAGTTATGTATATGAAACAAAGCTCGCCCCGGTAATATGATATTCTGAAATCTGCAAAATCGTAATTATTTTACTTATGACGTCATTAAATTTATGCTGATTCTGCAATGGATATAGGTAAGATCAGGGGAGCTTTGTTTCATATACAGTAATTGCAGTACAATCATTCTGAGGTTATATTCAAAGTTAAGGAAGTTTCAGATGTGAGCCCAGACCATTTTTGACTCGAATATGGTCCTCAAGTAATATGACGTCATAATTGACCAAAACTTTTAGAATCTTCTTGGTTTGAAAACGTAATTAGACGAGTTAATTGTCTTAATTGTAGCAATATTTACAGCTATTTATATTCTTTTTGCCAATTACTAAACCCTCCTTAACTGCTCGAAATAATTGGGGATAACAGAGCACTATTTTTCTTATAGAAGTCAAACCGTATTGTCTTTGCAAGCATGGATGGACTGGACCAGGTGCTTTTTACGTAACGTCTCAAAAACTAATACATCCAAAGGAAGGAAGAAATCGACTCTTTGCAAATGATTGTAGTACACCTTGTAATTATAGTTTCAATCACAGGTAAGTGGTGATAACATTCCATTGATGGTATTTGACGTCACATTATGTATGACGTCAATGTCTGCTAATAGAAACTCTTCGTTTGGTGAGTTTGCAGTGAAATTTTCGTCTACTGGAAATCAATGAGTTTCAAGGTTCGGGAATCGCGAGTTAGGAAACTCGATTTATGGAGACCGACTTACAAATATGACGTCATAACCCAAGTTTTTGTAACTCGGTAAAACTTCTTCAAAACTACTTTTAGAAGTACTTATTTCGAATATGAAGCAAACGAGATTTACGATCAAATTATCAAAATTATTAAATACGATTACTGGGGTAATTGATTCAAATCTGATTTCTAATCAGGATGTGATTTTGGTTAAATAACTCGGAATGTTTATTTATGTCTAAATTACTGAGTTACGAAAAGTTTCATGATTCAGATAAAATCTCCTAAAATTTATCTCCTAAATACTTTCGTTCGTTGAATATTCCTTCAAGTATTAACTCTATTCAGGCCGGGGGTACAAAATGCCTACTGCCTTATTTTACTCGTAACTTCTGAATGAATGGCTTATAGGACTTGAAATTGTGCAACTTTTCCAATAGTATATGTAGGATTATTTTGGAAGAATGTTGTTTGATAACTAGAGATAATTTTTACATAGTAACCAAATTTCCAACAGGTAGTAAAAAACATTTTCAAAAAAACAAATTCGTCTTATTTTCACATGAAAAACGTTCTGACAAATTTTGGTGACCAAATATCTTTTCATCTAATTCTTCTTTTTTTTGTTTGCACCACCTGCAAAACTAAATACGTTAAAATACCCAACTTTCTGGAACGTTTCAACACAATATTTATAGTTTCATCAGAAGTTATGAAGAGGGGACACTTTGTGCCCCCAAACTATTCAAAACCCCAAAAAGTTCGGCCTGAATAGGGCTAATATTGCAAGAGGTTCTGTTATAAACATCAAAGAAAATGATTAATAACTATATTATTATTGTCTTAACCCTATTCAGGGGGGGGGGGGGGGGGGGGGGGGGGGG
>JAULBZ010003339.1:0-16623 GCA_032360805.1 Neoturris breviconis
TAAGATCTAATTCAACTTTTTCAACTACAAATGTATGAAACGAATGAACAGTTGAGTGCATAAGTTGAAAAAGATGAAAAAGTTGGGTAGAAACGAATAGGCCATAAGATAAAGCACCTTAAAAATGTAAATTTCCTTGTTCCTAACTATTAGTTACAAATAGTTTTCTTCAACATTCTTACAGCATGCGCAGAAATAGAATCGGATGTAGTACTTGGTCCCTCACGTGTCACCAATTTTCATGAAAACAAGGTTGCATCAAAAGCATGGGAATATTTCGACTGGGTATTCGAGGCAAAATATAAAAATTATGTTTCAATATGGTGGATAAGTAGTGAAGAGGCATACAGAACTTTCAAAGGCCTAGCAGTGACCTACAGCGAGAAAATGAATGATAAACAGTCCGGAATAAGAAGTATTGGGAATTAAACGATGATACATTATATAAAAACAGCTACCTATGTAAAAAAAAACACCAATTTTTATACATGCGCAAAATTAATTCCTCGTCCACCCCATCAAAACCACATACCGGGTATTACGAGGTATAGAATTTATTGCCCCTCAATTTTCATTTTCTCCAAGAAAAACTGTTAAAACAATTACAGTTGAAGCCAGTTAATAGCCCTGTAATACTTTTTGATGTGGTGCCGCATCGGCAATCAACTCGCAAAACCCTGATTTACCGGAATTAAAAACGGTTTGCTACCAGGATTTGGTGCCCTCGTTTCATCACAAGCTAACCTCACCTCAAGTAAATAAGAGCAAACCTTGACTGCCAGACATTAAAATAATGCAAGACAATATTCACAAAACAATATGCACAAAAAAATATTTATATATATATCCCTGGGCCATCTGTGCAAATTACAGCCAAAAATATAGCTACTGGTAGATAGCTAGCTAGCTAACTGTTTACCCAAAAAATAAATCTTAAAAAATAAAGCATATATTATTTACCTTCTACTGGCTGGGACAGTCTGAAAAAGTATAGCCACATCTCCTAGATTTGATATAATACAAACAGCTATAGGGGTTTATACACTGGAAGATGCTTCTTGACTTGACAGTCCACTGTCTCTCTGGTTTGGAGGGGAAAGGGGGTTGGGCAATGACCTGAAAATTAAGTCCAGAAACAAACAAAAACATGGACATAA
Organism: Neoturris breviconis; assembly: GCA_032360805.1. Lineage (NCBI taxonomy): Eukaryota > Metazoa > Cnidaria > Hydrozoa > Anthoathecata > Pandeidae > Neoturris > Neoturris breviconis. The sequence goes on from JAULBZ010003339.1 coordinate 1,158, forward strand.
TACAGTTCAGAAACAAATATAGACATGCTTAGTATCAAGCACAACGCTAGAAAGATAACAAACAGAAAGATAATAACACTCTTGACAGCTATCAAGCTGAAGAAAGAAAGCGTCAACGTTAGCTAGCCAAACTTCTTTGTTTGTACCTTTCTCGTTCAATGGTTTCCAGATGTTTCTGTTGTCAAAACACACGATCATCCAAACAAACTGGTGAAAGCGAGATAATCGAGTTAAAATACGTCATTTCAATAAATTAGTCAGACAAGGGTAGTTCTAAGATAGTAGACTCGGTTTTACACTGAACTAATGGAGATTTTTTCTGCCAAATGAGCTGCACAAAAACCTGTTCAAAGTCAGCAAAATAACGTTAGAACAACGTTCTTTGAAGAAATAATAGTTATTGCAAAGCAATAAACTTTGAGCAGCCAATGCCTTGTTTTCATGTATTTGTGAATAGATCTATTGTCTAGTAGTCACGACGTTCTTACCAGAAACCTTTGCAAATTTCGTGAATTTTAGGTATTTTCGCAAAAGTTTCTCTTGAGAAATAATAAAACTTACAAAATTTAAAATGCAAAGTTTTTGAGATTATTCGTTCATGAATAAAAAAACAATTCGAAAATTTGTGAAATTTTGTGAAAACATTGTCAATTCGCAAAATTTTATGTTTGAGAAATTTATCGAGCTCATCATTCGCGAAAATTTATGCTCGACAAAATTTTCAAAACTTAAAAGTTTTACCCTTTTAAAGTTTCTACTATTAAAGTATTTTCTCATACCCTCTCATTTATTTTATATTATTTCTATAGCCGTCACAATTTCATTGGGGATGTTGTATGCATGTAAATATGTTTTTCCATGATGGATTGGGTCAAAGTCAATGAAAATGAGGACAGCAGAAACCCAGCCGACAAAAACATGTTTAAAGTCAGCAAAATAACGTGACTTTGAACAGGTTTTTGCCGTCTGGGAAGGTTCCATCATTTGATTCCTTCTATAAGTCTTCTGAACATGTCAAAATAAGAGCAAATAATCAATGTGGAGGAGTGATATTTGAGCACAGCTTCACTCCACAAAGCCTGAATTCATGCTTAAACATCTCTTCTCCACAGTCATTATTTTTACTCTTATTTCAACTACTGCATGTATTTGTTTCATAAAAGCCACCAGTACAGTACTCATTATCTATTACTTGTTCAAAGTCAGCTGTAAAAACACTAGAATCATGTTGTTCGACCTTGCTCCAGCGTCTTTACTGCAGCCTTTAAACAAGTTATTGCCCACTGGTTGCTAAGCAACTTCAGCACTGGATGACATTCTGCTATGCAAGTACACTTTTATGTTAGGACAATTATATTGTGTTCAGTTTATAAATTATACTACTGTTGAAGAATGTGACAGTGTTAACCCTATTCAAGCCGGGGGAGATATAATTTGTCTAGGATCATTGTAAAAAAAAAATCAGTAACTAGGGATAATTTTCCCCTAGCAACAATATTATTTTTGACAGGTGGTAATTTTTTTTTTTAATTTTGGTTTTTTTCTCCTAATTTTTTCTTGAAAATCATTTTGGAAAAAAAATTCACCTAAGATTTTTTTTTCTGCACTACCTGTTTTCCCATGATGACGTCATCGTGAGTAATGCTCTAGATTAATGCTTCAACACCTCAGCATGGTTCCATCAAAAGTTATGGAGCCCCCTGGCTATTCACAGTGCCAAAAAGCCCAGCCTATATAGGGTTAAGTTACTTGGTTTACTTCGTTGAAGTTTGCTATGTTCAAACTCTTAGCATTGCAAATAACCTTGACGTATGAGCTCAAGTGGCATGAAAAATTAAACAACTACAGCAATGTTAAGTGTTCAAATTTCATATATTTAAGTTTTAGGTTATAGAGGCGAATAACCAAAATTAATTTAGAAATCTGGCAAAAGTCAAATGGATTCCTGCTTGAAAAATTATTTTTTAAAACTGTCATTATTTATATTTTAAATTATTAAAAATCAATTTTTTTTCTCAAAATACATATAATAGATTTTTATTAAATTTAATTCGTTTCATTATTTTTCTTTTATAATGTGGGAATTTAATCAAAACACAGTGGGTAAAAACTTGTTCAAAGTCTGCAGTAAAGGTGCTAGAACAATGTTGAAAATGTTGTTCTAGCATCTTTACTGCAGACTTTGAACAAGTTTTTGCTCACTGGGAAGATCCTATATGATAGTTCTTAAATAATCAAAACAGTAATTTGTAGGTTCGAATAAATTACATTAAATATTAATATTAAGTTCGTCTTCACGCTATCATTTTATAGAAAGGGAAAGGGAAAATGCTATCATTTTATAGAAAGGGAAAGGGAAAATGATCATTCTAGTCATTTATTTTATTATATAATTCTAAAAACTAAACACCTGCAGATATTCAGAAAAAGCGATATTTATTTTCCCAATTAGAAGATATAAACTATTTGTGTTAACACAAATACAAATTAATGGCATGTAGGTCATAGAATGCAAGACAAGACTAGAGTAGTGTTATCATCACGACAACCATAAAGATGGCAGCCATAGTTCGAACATTTCTTTGTTATTTTTCAACAGGACTTGGCATAATGGCAATCATATTGCATTGTGTAGGAATCATTCTACTGAAGAAACCAAACACCATTCAACCAAATCAAAAATTATACTTTATGAATCTTAGTTTTATTGAAATCTTTACAATGATATTTCAAAACATCATACTCCACATACCGATTGAAAAAGGTAAATCGAAGTATCCCATATTATTTTCAAAGATATCATTTGTACTTCTATGTGGCTTATATATTCCATGGTTTAGCCTAAATACAGTGATAACCATCGATCGATTTTTAGAATTAAAACTTAATCTTAAATACAATTTGTATATCACAGATAAAAAGACAAAAGCTGTAATAGCAATTACTTGGTCAACAGGTTTAATTGCAATGGTAACAGCGTACCTATCACCATATACAGATACCTATAAGATTCAAAAAATCCAAAGAATATTCTACCCAGCATTCACAGCAGTTGTTTTGATGATATTTATCCTTACATATTCGTTCATATATTACAAATTAACACTGAATAACCATAGGATTCGCATCTATATCATACCATTTTTCATAGTATTAACATTCATATTGTGTACAGCATTGCCAAAGCTCTTGCTCTTGTTGCTTTTCTACTACTATAAAATAAATAGATATGAAAGTTCAATCTATCCATTAATGTTTATATTATATACTATCAGTTATTTGATTGATGTATGCTGTTATATTTTTCTTAATGTTTCAATGCGTAGACAGTTCTTCAAATTATTCAATTATAGTAATCGTGTAGGAGAACTTAACGAAATACGAACTGGTACAAAAAGAAATGAAGGTTATACTGGGAGTGTAGTATAACTGCTAAGGAACGCCACAGAAAAAAAACAAATAATAGCAATATGTTTGACTCCCTACCCACGTTGTTCTAACGTCTTTATTGCATACTTTGGACAAGTTGAATTACAGGCTTTGGATAGAATAGGTTAATGGAAATCTGTGCATTGGTTCACAAAAGTGTTTGCTAACTTTAATAAATATACATATAAAAAGAGTAGTAATGGAAATAAAAAAGTATAGGGTATTATATACATTTGAACATAATATGGCAATTATATATATATATGCATACCATATTCAAGATGAATTTAAGTTTCAACTCAAGCCTGCATAATAACTTCTGGACATCACCTGTGGAGAAGGATTTTTTTTAGTATAGTATTTAGCTCTTAAGCTACATTCATTTGCTTATTCGATTGATTACATTGATTTGACAAAGGATATTTGACGAACTTGTAGTTTCCAATTGATTTACGACATAAAAATTAATATTTGAACTTGTCTCACTTAAATAAAGTATTTGAACTTAGCATGCAAATTTATCAAGGTAGTGGAAAGTTAGCGACATAATTCAATTAGCACAAACTAATTAACACACTATTTTCCAAATTACGTTAATTAAATGCAACATTAATAAGTTAACATAGAACTGTAACGTAAAAATATGGACAACATCAACATTTCCAAACAAGGAATGCAGGGGTTGAAATAACTGTCGGAGGAGAGATATTTCAGAATATTTTCAGCCAAATTCTGAAAAATCTCTCCTCCTCAGTGATGACCACCGGCATTTTTTCAACCCCTAAGAGTGGTATCTGCTACTTAATTTCATCATTTAGTCATTCTCAAATTGGAAATTTTATTTGGTCAATGGCAAACCATAAATAATTGATTAACCACCATTTCAGATTACTTTAGGCATGACAAATTATTATTTTGATTGACCTATATTTAAGATTAATAAGCACTATAATATATAAAAGGAACAGCATTGAAAATAACCTATGAAACTGAGTGAGAGTAAAACCCAGAACACGTAAATGATATGCAAACACACATTATATATCATAGTACTGTGTATAGACTATAATAAATGCTAAAGTGTTCCAGTGTTCCTTTTTTTTCCATGGTCATTATTTAACCTACATGTTCAAGATTAAGAAAATAGAGAATTATGCTATATGCATATGTTAAAAGTATTATGCATATGCTATATATGTTTTAAAGAAACCATATCTTTTAAATTTAAATCAACAATTATTACCAATTAAAACTAAAGAAACACTTGAAAATAGAAAATAGAACAATCTAATAAAGGAATACATTTTCTTTGAATTAATTCCTTTCTTTTATTAAAATACTTCCTTTGCTTTATTTCTCATTATAATTCTCAACATAAGTTAATGTTTTTTATGACATGTATTCGTGAGATAGTAGAAATTTTACGACTTGTTCAATTAATATAAACATTGGTTCTACAAAAATCAAAGAACGAAGCTTTCCAAAATCAAAATACAGACTTCAATTCTTAACATTTTCTATATTTACATCTTGCTTATTAACTTATTATTTATCCTAATTCTACAAAAGAACAGAAGATGAAACATCCTCAAAAGAAAACTGGATGCCAAAGAAATTCATGGACGTCTCATAGTTCAAAAAAGATTTCTATGTGTACAAATTCCTTTAAACAGAAAAAAATCTACAACTTAATTTTTGGATATCATTTTTGGGTGAATGTAGTAAAAACCTCACAGAATTCAAATTTTCAAAAGTTTCCACATTAAAAATCAAAACATATTTATATCATTCTGAAATATCTGGTAGAACAATATTAGTATTGTGCATTACTTTGAAAAGCATATTTCTAAGTATATTTCTAACACTTTGATGTACATGCCAATATTTGTTCCATTAGAAAAAAATATTTATGCAAAAGTCAAATGAAGACATTTCAAATAGAAATTGACGTCGTACATGGAGTAAAATCCATTTCTACCAATGTATCATCTTCTGTTGGCTTTTGCAGCAAATTGTTCGGTTAGTAGAAATAAAAAAACGTGGTATATATTAACAAACTTGCCACAACGTTGCTCTAGCATCTTTACTGCAACCATTGAACAAGTTTTTTCACACTGGGTTACAGTGAAACAATAATATATTATTCAATATTCTGCATGCAGTATTAAATAAACGAGGCAGAACGCTTATTAATTTTTGGAAATTTTTGCGTGATCAAAAAATCGTGTGATGTCAATTTCTACCAATGGAATGTCTATAATTTCTTTCTACACATGTTCATTTTCCATTCCGCGGAAAACGTTCTGAAGTGGAAGACAGCCTTTATATAAAAGAAATGTTGACGTTAAACCTGTGGTTGAAATAAGAGCAAATAATCACTGTGGATGAGTGATTTTTGAACACAGCTTCAGGTTATGAAGCTTGAAGCTATGCTCAAAACTTTCTCCTCCAAAGTGATTATTTACTCATTATTTCAACCACTGTAACACACTTATCCCTAGATAGCAAATTTTACTACTGTAAACATTGAAACGTAAAGAAAAGAAATTACAAAATAAGAGTTCTAAAGTAATACAATGTTAAATTTTTAAACTGATTGCTTTATCTATTACTTTACTTTAACATTCTGTTATGGAAAAATCTATATTATTATTATTGGTGGGCTAATAAATCCAATGAGTTTTCTAATTTAGAGAAATTTTGCATATATCTTGAATATTGCCAGTTCTACTTCAATCAGGTGAATTACATCACTCTTAAAGAAGCACCATGAATTGTCTAAATAACGAACTGGGTGTTTAATTAACTTTTTCGAGCTTTAGGATAGGTGTTAAATTAAATGAAGCATTAAAAAAAACAGTGATTTAATTTTAAATTTTACATACACACCAAATGTGCTAACTTATAAGTCAAACTGTCGTCACTATGGCTTACATCCAGAAAATCGAATGGCTGATAGAGCCTCTTCTGCATAATCAGAAACAAATATTGCATTTTTCTAATTAACGCTTCCTTAAAGGAGGGTGTTAATTAGAACGAGGTGTTAAAAAAGAAAGAGGCAGGATTGCTATTTCAAACAACCTCTGCCTTCAGCGAGATTGAAAAAGAGTTTTAACAAACGGTATATGTTCAAATTGATACTTCATCTGTTACTTTACACTAACAATCTTTTATGGACAATTAATCTACATAAAAACAGTACATAGAATATTTTGACAACAAATAAAACATTAATTAATGACAACAACAAAACATTAACTAACTTTGTTAGCATGCATATTAACAGTTGATAAAAGCGAGCTGCCGCCGACGTCGCAAAGTGATAGTAATAATAGCCCATCCTAACTTTTGGTGGGCTAAAAACAATCTTTTGTTTTTGACAAAATAATGTTCATACTCGCTAATGTTTAGTCCCTATGCTTCTTCGTTAGTCATAAACACTTTTTGATTTTCAAATTAAGCTCATGGAATTCTTAATTCATAACTCTAACTAGGATTCTAAAGGCAGATTCATGCGTAAGACCAATCTTTAGAAAAATAAAGAACAATGTTAAGGTATACAGAATAATATTAGGACTTTAAAGAAATAACTCCCCAAAAGGAATACTGTGTAATTGATTAGAACTTAATGACAGTGGTCATTAGAGTATATAATCACTATGGAGGAGGGATTTTTGAACATAACTTTAAGCTTTATAGCCTGAAGCTAAGCTCAAAATCACTCTTCCACAGTGATTATTAATTACTTTTAATTCAACCGCTGTAATGAAGAAAAAATTTCAAGAGACAATTATTAGAAAAGTTAATGACACTAATTTACGTGCAAGAAATTAACACACAGTCAAAGACACTTCTTCACAGGTGATATCCGACCATTCTTTTCATTTGAGAACTGTAAGTAAAGGTTGTGGAAATTCGCTGAGAAGCCAAAAGTTGACACACATGTCAATTTCTACTAATGGAATGTCTTCTTTTAGCATTCATCAAAACATTTTGCCTAGTGGAAATCAGCATTAAAAGATAGTTTTAAGGCCATTTTCTACTTCAGAAAATGTTCCGTGGAAACAGAACGGAAAAATGCGCACGCATAGAACGAAATTATAGATATTCCATTGGTAGAAATTTGTCACGCATTTTCCGTTCTGTAGAAAATTTTCTGAAGTGGAAAACGGCCTTAACAGTCATTATTATTATCAATAATTATTTATTTGTGGATGAGTTACATTCACTGTACAAGATATCACTCATAAATTCAATATCTTCAAAATACCACATTTTCCCTGTGCAATGATAACCAAAATATTCTCTGAAAGTGTCTTTAGTTCGTTGAACACGTATTTTTCTTTTTTCTACGTCAACATCACCATCTGGATCATGATGTATTATTTTATTACAAAGGCGTAAACATGACATGGAATAACCTTTTGTATCAAGAACATGTGAATGCCATATCTGATCAATTAATAGTGAAGGTGAGAGTAACAAAGCATTCCAATCTTTGAGTAACACCTTTAACTCAACAAATTGTTTATAAGCCGTAAATGCTTCAGATAGTTCTTCTTCGGACCATTTTGTTGATTTCTGTATACGTGCAATTAAACAGTCTTCAATAAATTCATCTATCTTTTCTTTATTCATACTTTTTATTAGTTGTCATACAATGATCATCAATTTTAATTTGTGATTAACACTAAGAAATTAGTAGTAAACGGTGTTATTCTAAATAAAATAAATAAGAAACACAAATAATTTTGAAAATCACTTGAAAATGTATCTCTGATACGAAAATCTTCGTGATTTTAACATAATTTTTAAAATTATTTGTGTCTCTTATTTATTTTATTTTAAACTTGACTACATTTTACTTTAGCTATTCTAAAGTATATCTGGTCCTTACTGTTTGATAATGTTGATAGTCAAGTGAAATGGATAAGTTCTGTCAGTTGTATGAGACGTATTTTTCAGTACCCTTTTCAAAGAGATTTCAAGTTGGTCTCATACTAAAGATCTTGAAAAAGAAAAAATATTGCTTTTTATATCATGTAAAATCCTTTAACGGTTCTCAATATTGCATTTAAAGATATTTGAAAAAACATTTTTGGTTAAGGGAATGCCTCAAAAATAAAATCTACATACATCTACATCTACAATTATAGCCTTCCTGAGATTCTTTGTTATATGAGGCTTATTATTAGCAAGAAGAAACCTAGTATTTAAGGGAGCATGTTTATCCTAGAAAACTGTGTAAGAAATATAAATTAAATCTAAGGTCCTGTAAAAACCTTTACCTTTATCTTTATCGTAGTTCTAAAAATTTCTATAAAATAATAGAATATGCGGATGTAGCGTTCTTATATAAACACACATGGGCATTATGAAGCAACACACAAACTGTATACATCTTTCCAAAAGTTACGATATCGCCAAATATCCATTCCATGGAAACTCATACTTTACTTAACGTTCATCAAAAGATCTTTAATCAGCTGTCACATATATGTTCCCTTTAATCGTCCAAATAATTGTGGATGAATCCCCATAGATAAAGGATTTGGCCATTAGGAGAGTGCAAGTATTGTCGTAAATTTTACCAGAAGCATTAAATAGAGCACAGTTATACCTTCTACTTTCCATAGGCCCATAATCTCGCAGTTATAGTTTAGTGCGACCACACTGATATGATGATCAAATGGACCCTTTCACAGAGTTCTTTGGCGTCTTTTGTGGTGACGTATACAGGCTATGGAAGCCCCTTTTACATGCCTTACTCGAGATATTCGCTCAGCTTTAAATTTGCGCACTTCCAAGCTGTATTCGGGCCAAAAATACTCACAATTGAATAGTTAGTCTAATAGTCTAAAACGTTCCTTTGTCAATAAGGTCTGGTTTAATTTTATCTTTACTTTACTTTATTTTCTAAGTATCCGGTAACTTTGTGTCAAAAGATTCTTAATTTTTAAATAAGTTTATAGGCATTGATAGTTTTTTAGGCAAAAACAATTTGAAAACTATTCGCATGGATAAATTTTCTCTCAGTTTGAATTTTGCGCATCTTACATCCGCGCAAAATCTAATCCCCTGCAAAATTCAATACAAGTCAGCAAATTCACTAAGCTTTACAAGAGATAACCATCCTTTTAAGTCGAGTAGTTTATCACCAAAATTCAGCATGGTAAGCTCGAGAACAGATCAGCCAAAGTGACATAATCGTGTCTCCATACCTGCAAGGATAGACAAGCCTCTTAAGGATTATGTCAAAGGCTTCCAGTATTTTCAAATTTAGCACCATAATAACAATTTATATTCTCTGGAATGCAAAGTAGATCAGCCAACGCATGTATATCATTAGAAATAAAACTTAGCCATGTTATACAGCCAGTAAGTAAAATCAGAATTTCTTTATAAAGTTTAATTGTACAAAAGCAAAATATCAACAAGGAATACAACGCTATTTATCACACATCATGCAAAGCAGACATATTTGTTTACAAAACATTCTGCACTGAAAGAACTTGTAGATCTCTTGACAAAGGTTTATGATTTAGAACATCAAAGTCAACCTTATTATATAAGTGCTGTTCTAGATAACACCATCCCCAATTCTTAAGTACAATATTGCCAAGAATGTTGATACCAAGTATAATAGCAATGGTAAACCCATTGTGATACAAGTAGTGTTGCCATACTGGCTAGCTATGTCTGATTGGTAAATTTGATAGAAAAAGTAACACATTAAATAAAAAGAATTATCTGAACAAGTAATAGCTTTTGAGGTATATTAAAGAATTGTTACATAAAATTAACAGGGGGGGATATTTTTATGTTCTTAATTGTTATGTCGTTTACAGGTGATTGAACTGACAAAGAAATATATGAATAATAGAAATTTAAGAAATAATTCCCATAAAAATAAACGTTGTAAATTATTTTACAATTCTAAAACTATTACACATTTTTTCTGTATAAGCATCATCTTTATAAGCATAAGTATCGCCAGGCTGGAAATTGGCCCTCTCTCATCTTTAAGAAGATGCAGAAATACAGAGGTTTACACAAAAGCAAATGCGAAATAAGAAAGAACATGTACTAAAACGTTAATTAAACATGTCTATTTAATGAGAGTATTGTGGTTTAAAATTAAGCATCACCGAGACGTGTATACAGCATACTAAGGGATCTCAAAATTTCGTTCCAAAACCAACTTTTTTGTTTGGGTTAAATCAACTATAATTGTCAAAATTCAACAAAAATGAATCAATCTGCGCAGAAGTGAAAATTAATCTATGATGAAGAGTGTTAAGTCAATGAGCTTGCAATGGATCGTTTTCTTCGGTACGAAGAAACCAATCCATTGCAAGAACATTGACTCAGTGCTCTCCTCTGTAGATTTTATTTTTGGGATGGTCCCTTAATAGAATGGACTTTACCTGCAATAATCCCAACTTTGCCTTTTAACTGGCAGAGTATTTCTTGAAAATCTACAGTAATGAAAATAAGAGAACATAATCACTGTGTGGTGGAGTGATTTTTGAACTTAACTTTTGAACATAACTTCAGGTTACAAAAGTAATCACATATATGTTATAAAACTTTACTTAAATTAAGATTAGTTAAGATTAGTCTTAATTTAAGAGTAATTCTTTCACCTTCAACTACGCCCAACTCGGCAAGACTACCTGCATCGCGTTGACTACCTTTGATTGTGAGCCATTGCTGATTTGTAGGAATACCGTCAGCATGTTGAATTCTTATTTTTAAATCTTCTATAGTAGTAGAGTGTGGAGTATATATTCTACTAGTTTTTCTACTAGATACATTGTAAACATCCACGAAAAATAGTTTTTCCAGTCTGTCTGTCTTTTCTCTACTTTTTTTAAGAGAATGTTCTTTAGGACTAAGGACTCTCTCTAGTCTTGTTATTTCTTTTACTTTGTCAAAACACCACTCATTCGAGGAAGGAAGTTTTGAAAAACGAGCTTGGTATGCAATTTTCGTCGTTGTAATCTTTTCGTTATCTGATATTTCATCAGGATTGTAATGCAGAATATTTCCAAACAATGCGACACATCTACTAGAATATTGAGCAGTATCCAAAACATGCTGTTCCCAAACTTTCTTTACTTTAATAGGAGCTACAAGTAAATTTCCTTCCCAATCAAGTAAAGCAACTTTAAGTTGAATAAACTCTTCATAAGCTTTCAAAGCGTCTGCAATGTTATTATCATCCCAATGCATAATTCGACGAACTCTATTTTTTAATTGACCCTTGTCATGGACAAAAACATTTGCATTCGCAGCAATATTCATTATATCACTAAAAAAAAAATGGTTCTTTTAAGCATAAGTTTGGAAATCAGAATGATATAATTTGTAATAGGATAATCGTGGATAGGTAGAGTTATAAAAATCCATGCACATGTGTCATAGGATTTTTGATGAGATGTCACGGTGCAAAGAGGATCAAATGGGATTTGAACCCACAATCTCAACGCTCGTCAGGCAATTGCTCTACCAGCTGTGATATCAATCCAATGTCTTCGCACTATACATATACTAAGGGAGAATTTTCTTAACCTTAACCTAGCATATGTGTGTTAGGGACCATCTCCAAAATTCGTTACCAGGGAAAGAGTGCTAAATCAATGATCTTGATTGGTTTCTTCGTCCCGATGCTAAGATATCCGCTTTTAGTAACGAATTTTGGAGATGGCTCCTTATTGCGACTACACAGAATTAGAACACAGTAGAATTCTCTCCTAGTATGTAGAAAGCGTGAAAACATGTGACAAATCATATAAAAAATGTGTGGAATTAGCAACTTCACTTATCTACATTCATAGTAGCTTCAATAGCATAATTAATTTCTGACTAAATAAATTAAAGATTATAGTCTTGAAAGTAGCCCACCAAACCAAGTGAAAGTTAAACCTAAACACATAAATATGATTTGCATACACACATTCTACAGTGTTTCAATTGGAACACAATTTTCAAGAAGTATTTGCCAGGACAGTAGGAGAACTTATTTTAGCACTAGGAGAATCTCTGGAAACTAATGTTTATCTGTAAACTTATTTTAGTGTAACAGGAATAATAATAAATGCTCTAGATCGCTGGAAAATGCATTTCCTGAAAAATATTTTCTATATTTTTGCTCCCTTCAATTATAAGCATTATTATTCTCCGTCCGTCATAGAAAAAATTGTTTATCACTGCTTAGGTTACAAATATTATGAAAAAGTAATCTCATAAAAATGAATAAGGGAGCTATTAAATTATTTGAGTATTATATTATATTAATGATGATTGTCAGCAAATAACATGATTTATTTTGAACGTACAAGGATTATATCTAACTCGCGGGAGTAGAATGTCTGACATTTCATTTAGCTTATTAACATTGGTTATGTTAATAAACCAAATCAAATATCAAACGTTTATTTCAGACTCCTTTATTTCACATTTTTATATATCATAGCTTAAAAACGTACAGTATTTAATCCCAAAAAGTATGTGCTATCACAAAAATGTTCGCTGTTATTCATTGATAAAAAAAATCTTATGAAACTCAGAGCATATAATTAGGGATTTTAGGGTATTTTAAAATCAATATCACTGTTATTTGCATCGTTACTGCTATCCGAATCATTTGCATAATTGGTTATCTATTACAAATATTTTGATGGTACAATGCTTTGTTTGCCTCACATTCCACTAAATCTACTTGAACAGCAATTGAAGATGTAGATGTAGATAAAGGAAAATGTTGATCCATGTTGATTGTTGATTATTACTTAAAATATGGTGGCTATGAAGTATTCAGGAGTTTTGAAGACGAATTAGTTGTTAGCCGCGTAGGTTTTGTGTTTTATAGCTATAGATTGCCAACGCGTAGGTTGTGTTGGTTATAATTATTCTTTAATTGATTAATTGCGGGAGGTTTTCCAAAGTCTTTCCTTATTCTTTTATTAACAAAACTTCCTCTGTTGAATTGTGTATTATCATTCTATTTCTAATTTGAATCATAAGTCATTAATAATGTTATAAAAATTTAAACTCCTGATGTTAATTAAATGACTCTAAAGTGAATACACATTAATACACATTAATATTTATTTCAAAATTGAAGAAGGAAGCTTCCCAAAATCAAAATGGAGACTTCAATTCTTGAAATGTTAAAAACTATCTTTTGTATTTTTTATCATCTCAAAAAATTGAGGAGAAAGAACTTATTATTATGAGCTTAGGGTTATTTGGATGAATGTGGTCAAAACCTCATAGAATTCAAATTCTCAAACATTTTCTAAATCCCTTTTTCACCGATATTCGGTCTTGTAATATTGCCTAGAATGCCATAAGTAAATTTCAGGACTGTACCACACATTTTTGGTCCATTGGCCTGAAAACTCAATTTGGACCCTTTTTGCCCAAAACTTGGGACCGAGTAGACGAAATCGAAAAAATCCTTCAAGAATATCGCCTTCAAGAATATCGCCACGAATGCTAGCCCTTCGGGAACATGGTTTATTAAGAAAAGTGGGCCGTTGCCTCTGATGCAAAGTGATAGCAATAGCTATAAATAGGTCCAAACAAAGTTTTGACTAGAGGTATTTTCACACAGACCAAATGGAATTGCATTACATAGCATAATGTTTGGGGATTCGCCCCCCCCCCCTTATTTATTTAGGGTCATTTTAAAACAAATAAAATTGTTAACTAGGGACAATTTTCCCTTAGTAATCAAACTTTTAACAGGTGGGGAAAAAAATTATGACGTCAGCCAAAAATTTATTACGTCAGCAGAAAGATTTTCACGCCAAAATATTCAGACAAGAATGAAGTAAAACCTGACCAAGTTTCAAGCATATTGCATTAATGTATCAGAAGTTATGCAGGAAGGGGGGCTTATTCCCTTCTCCCTCCAGACGTACAGAGCTCTAAAAAGCCCAACCCTAATAGGGTTAAGGAAAGAGAGTGTTTGCGGAAGAAAAAATCGTGAAACTTATTATTGCATTTGGGAGTCAAATATTTTAAAAAGTTATCAATGTGATTTTAGAGGCAAAATTGAAATAATTAATTCCGCATTTTTTTCTTCTGCATTTGTTTCTTCCTTTTAGGTACCATAGAGAAATTTCTCACAAATACTAGATTTTTAGATTAAGCAGCTATTTAACTATTTTAACCAGGCTTTTATTGACAAGTTATTTCCGGAGGGGGTTTAGAACGGTTAATGGTATAAATAGTCTTTAACAAGAACATTGCAAAATATCAAAATCATTGCCCGAAAATCGGAAAAAAGTCAAATTTTTTCAAATTTCAAAAAAAACCGTGGAAACGGGTTAGTCATGTGACCAAAACTTTCAGAAATCTTTCTTTTGAGATTTTATGTAACCTGACAAAGGTTTATGCTACAAGTAATAATCAGACACAAGTTATTGTAAAATGATGATTTGGCAATTTATATAGGATTTCCCCATGTAGAAATAGGTGGTCTCAGGTTATGACCCATATTTTTTGATCAGTTGAAGCTGAAATTTTCACAATTTGTGTCTTATAGATACGTTGCAAAAAGTTTCAATTCTATTATTTTTAATCCTTGTTGTGTCTTCTATTTTCTTGACTTTTAAATTAGCACACACATTCAAATAAGCGCCCCAAACAAAATTAAATAAGTGCCCATGGCGCTTTTCCAGAAAAAAAGTTAAATCGTAAATAATAATCAAATTTATAACAGTAAAGAATCATCCTTAAATTAATTTATTTAGAGTAGAAGAGTAGAAGAGTCGACAATATTACATTTAACCTATCAACTCTAAAATGCACTGATATCCTTTCGACAGTTCAGTCAACTTCAATTTCTTTCATAAGATCATTAATTTTCTTTCTTTACTCATTGAAGGCTTACAAGTATCAAGTATCAAAATTCGATTAATACCTGTGGAGTACATATTGAGCATAGCTTCAGGTTTTGCAGCTAGTCAGTGAAATCCAACAATTATTTACAACTTCGTATGAAATTAGTGTACGATTGTCTTCT